>JAXCGZ010005817.1:47500-52500 GCA_037179515.1 Halocaridina rubra
TACTCTTCTATTTACTCTAATTACACACACGCACACACACACTCACACACATGCACACACACATGCACACACACATACACTAAGTCTAAAAATGGAACCGATCAGGAGACGGGAAGATACGAGCTTTGGGCTCTTTCCCGTAAACACAATTAGGTAATCACAATTAGGTAATCACATGCACACACACATACACACACACACACACACACACACACACACACACACACACACACACACACACACACACACACTATATATATACATATATATATATATATATATATATATATATATATATATATATATATATATATATATATATATAAATAAATAACTGCGTGGTTGTTCTCTTTTTTTCCCACTCCTCATATCTCTCCATTTATCTTCATCTTTGTCGTTATATTCATCTTTCAATCTATATTTCTGTCCATTTATCTATCTTTAGATATGTATATTTTCATCTGTTTTTTTCATACTTATTCGTTCTTCTTTCCTCATTCTTTGTGTCTTCATTTTCCCCTCCTCGGACTTCAGCCTTCCACCCCTTCCCCTAACCAATCTCTCTCCACCGTTCCTTATCATTTACTTATATTGCTGTGGCATCGAAGTATTGCATGCATTATCAAGGGTATTGACTGCGTGCGTGCAACAAATTGGTGCTATTACACGTACGAATATGTACTTTGTTTTGCTTGCCATAAATATCTATCAGAATTATATATATATATATATATATATATATATATATATATATATATATATATATATATATATATATATATATATATAAAGTAGGACTAATAATAATAATAATAATAATAATAATAATAATAATAATAATAATAATAATAATAATAAAAGATTTCCTCTTCATGGTTTCTATAAGTAGATGAAATGCGCTCGATAGAGTTGCATTAGCTTCTCTTTTATTGTGAAATTTTAAAAGCACCATTGGCAGAGAAGTAGGGGAAGCTAATTTGGGGGGGTGCCCATAAAGTAATGGTCTGATATTTTTGGGGGGTGAGGGCCACTGCGGTTGTCAAGTAGTGGGAAAGTCTAATTTCGGTTCTGTTAGGGAATGGAAGTTGTTTGTATTTATTTTTATTGCATTATATAGATTTTAGCATGCATTTTGTAACGTGAGAGAGGCCATTGTTTTGCTCGTGTTGATTTATGCCGGCAGGGGCTCTATTTATTTTTTATGGGGTTGGAGGGGGAGAAACAGGTCTATTTTACCGGGAAGGGCAAATTTTTTTTGAAGTTGTTACTTATCTCCAGATGCTAATCATGGGATGGAATGGGGTTAAGTTATGGGTGAAGGGAAAGAAGGTAGCAAGTAGAATTTAGAGGCTTATATTGCAAGTCTGTATGAAATCAATAGTTGCTAAGTAGTTGTAGGAGCTAATTTTTGGGGGATTGTTAATTTGTGAGGCTACTGTATCGCAACCAGTTCAGGTTTTGATAATGGCAGAAATAGCAGTCCTTCACATTTATTTTCAATTGAGTAAAATAAACACATAAAAAAATTAATATTACGTATCATGTTATATATATATATATATATATATATATATATATATATATATATATATATATATATATATATATATATATATATATATATATATATATATATATATATATATATATATATATATATATATATTTGTAATGCATACACACACACACACACACACACACACACACACACACACACACACACACACACACACACACATATATATATATATATATATATATATATATATATATATATATATATATATATATATATATATATATATATGTATATATATACACGCACACACACACCAACACACTCATTCACATACAGCACCTTTCCGGAAACCGCACTTCAAAAGATATTATTAACAAATTAAAAAAGTTCAAAAACATACTATGAAGCTGGTGAAAGAGATATGAAATCTCAGGTCAGAAGGAATGCTGGTGGAGTTAAACTTACGGTCACTCGAAACTAGAAGAAGGAGAAGGATTTGATAAAATAATTTAAGTTCCCCATGGTTTTGTTACAGTTGACAGTTAGCGATAATTTGATATGAGTGGCTCTAGAACTAGAGGCCATAGTCTGAAGATTCGTAAGAACACTTCTTTTCAAGATGTAAGAGAGTACTTTCTCGCAAAGACAATTAGGTAATTACGCACACTCGTATTGAAGGAATCTCCTTACAATTTTTTTTTTCCATTTTTTAAATAAGAATATTTGGAAAGAAGAATTATATTATGTCTTCCATTAACATGAAATTGATAAATCGGAGAAAGAAAATGATAAATGAATAATTTGTTTATTACAAGCATAATTTCAATTCTGAAGCGCTGGTAAGAAAGGAAGAGCCCTTTCCATAATAAATGATAATTATTACTATTATTATCATCATTATTATTGATATGACGTCTCGCAGGAGGTTGATACAAGGGGGGGATTCTTAGTCCCCCCGCCCCGTCCACTTTTAGTCGCCTTTTACGACACGCAGGGAATACGGTGAGGCTATTCTTTGATATTGTTCTTCTCCCCAAACTCTAGTTTTGGGGTGTCTAAATGTGCGTAGTTGTAGTACGATAGAGAGCAAAAGATGTGAGATTGGATATATGTTTGGTAAGAGGAGGATGGATGTATTGGCATTGTGTGAGACGAAGATGAAAGGAAAAGGAGAAGTGGCATTTGGTGATGTGACGGGTAGGGTGTCTGGGGTTCAATGGGGGAGAGCGAGAGAAGGTGTGGCATTATTGCTGAGTGAATGGATGGTAAATCAGGTAGTGGAATGGAAAGAAGTGTCATCTAGGCTGATGTGGGTGAGGGCTAGGATAGGAAGGGAATGTTGGGCTTTTGTTAGTGCGTATGGGCCAGGATGTGAGAGAAGTGAGGAAGAGCGGGATGAATTCTGGAATGAGTTAACTAGATGTGTGGATGGTCTGAGTAGAAGGAACTATGTAGTTGTATTGGGTGACTTGAATGCCAGAGTGGGTGATGGAGAGATAGAAGGTGTTGTAGGAAAGTATGGGGTACCAGGTGGGAATGAGAGTGGCGAGAGACTGTTAGATATGTGTGTGGAGCAAGAGTTGGTGATAGGTAATAGTTTATTTAAGAAGAAGTTAATAAATAAGTATACATGGATAAGAGTGGCAAATGGAAGAGTGAAAGAAAGAGCATTGATGGATTATGTGTTGGTAGCAAAGAGCATGATTGGTAGAGAGAAAGATGTACATGCATTCAGGGGTGTGGCTGCTGGGATGTCTGATCATTTTTTGGTTGAAGCAAAAGTGGTAGTAGCAAAAGAGTGGGGAAATAGTGTGGGGGGATGTAGAAGGGAAATAGTGAAGGTGGAAGAGTTGAAAAAGCCAGAGAAGAGACAGGAATATCAGGACAGGTTGAGAGTGGCATATGACAGGGTGAAAGAAAGAGAAGTTGGGGAGTTAGGGGAGGAATGGGGGTTGATGAAAGAATGTTTTGTGGGACATGCAAGTGATGTGTGTGGAAAGAGGTTTGTTGGAGATGGCATGAGGAGGGGCAGCGAGTGGTGGAATGAAGGGGTGAAAATGAAGGTGGAAGAGAAAAAGAGGGCTTTTGAGGAATGGCTGCACTGTAAAAGTAGGGAGAAGTATGAAAGATATAGGGAGAAAAATGTGGAAACCAAGCGGAAGGTAGAGGAAGAGAAGAGGTTGGCAAATGTTAGGTGGGGACAGGATTTTAGTAGGTCATATGAGGAGAATAAAAAGAAGTTTTGGAAAGAAGTGAAGAGAGCAAGGAAGGGTGGATCGAGGATGGAAGAGACAGTGAAAGATGTGAATGGACAGATGTTAAGAGGGAACGATGCAAGGAAAAGATGGGCAGAATATTTTGAGTGCTTGCTGAATGTTGAGGAAGATAGAGAGGCAGCTATAGTGGCAGTGGGAGGGGTTCAAGGGCCAGTAATGGGAGATGAAAATGAGAGAGAGATTACAAGAGAGGAGGTGAAAAGGGCATTGTATGAAGCGAAAGCAGGTAAAGCACCTGGAATGGATGGTGTGAGAGCGGAGATGTTAAAAGAAGGGGGTGTGACTGCATTGGAATGGTTAGTGAGAGTGTTTAAAATATGCTTTATGTTGTCATTGGTGCCAGTGGATTGGGTGATTGCCTGTATAGTGCCCCTATACAAAGGTAAGGGAGATATGTATGAATGCAGTAATTTTAGGGGTATAAGTTTGTTGAGTGTGGTAGGAAAAGTGTATGGTAGGATACTGGTTAATATGATTAGGGATAAGACAGAATATGTGATCGTGGAAGTGCAGAGTGGTTTTAGGAGAGGTAGAGGTTGTATAGGTCAGATTTTTATAGTTAGGCAGTTATGTGAGAAATATTTAGCAAGGGTAAGGATGTGTATTTTGCATTTTTGGATCTGGAGAAAGCATATGATAGAGTTGATAGAGAGGCTATGTGGAATGTTTCGAGATTATATGGAATAAATGGTAAATTGTTGCATGCAGTGAAGAGTTTGTATGAGGGTAGTAGAGCTTGTGTTAGGGTAGGGAATGAAGTGAGTGAGTGATTTCCAGTGAGTGTGGGACTGAGACAGGGATGTGTGATGTCACCATGGCTGTTCAATTTGTATATTGATGGAGTTGTAAGAGAGGTGAATGAGCGAGTGCGTGGTCGAGGTTTGAGAATGGTAGATGGGGATGATAACGAGTGGGAGCTGAATCAGTTGCTGTTTGCAGATGATACTGTGGTGGTGGCAGATTCAGAGGAAAAGCTGTGTCAGTTAGTGTCAGAATTTGGAATAGTGTGTGAGAGAAGGAAGCTGCGAGTGAATGTGGGAAAGAGTAAGGTTATGAGGTGTACAAGAAATGAGGATGGCACTGGATTGAATGTTATGTTGAATGGAGAGACACTTGAGGAGGTTAATCAGTTTAAGTATTTAGGCTCGGTTATAGCTGCAAATGGTGGAGTGGAAGCAGATGTGTGTCACAGAGTGAATGAAGGA
>JAXCGZ010005817.1:57500-60000 GCA_037179515.1 Halocaridina rubra
TCTTAACAGACGAAAACGGCGATGAGAGCCACACTAATAGTAAAAGTAGTATCAATGATGACAATAACAACAACAGCAATGAATTAGGTAACCCAACAGCTCCGCAACAATTTCGGAAAGTAGTGCAAGAATCGACGGCTCTTTTGAATGAAATTTCAAGAAAAAGTAGAAAGCGTCGGCCATGTTGGGAAGGTCTAGTGAGGTCTCTTCGAGCCCTCTGGCTGAATGAACCTTATCTCTCCAGAAGGAGTTCGGTGCTTCTCTTCTGGCACATAGATCCTCGAGACGGAGTGCACATTTCTACCAAAGCCAGAGCAGATGGTGAATATGTCGTGGCCATCAATGAAAATAAGCCCAAACCCACACATCAGAACTCGGTAAAGGCGTTCTTCACGCGTGTTCAGAATGTGGCTTTGAACCGAGATCCGGATTTGATCCGTCTGAACACGCCATCCAATCGAAAAAACGATCCCCTCGATAAAAAAGAAATTAGATTT
Source organism: Halocaridina rubra (assembly GCA_037179515.1). Lineage (NCBI taxonomy): Eukaryota > Metazoa > Arthropoda > Malacostraca > Decapoda > Atyidae > Halocaridina > Halocaridina rubra. The sequence goes on from JAXCGZ010005817.1 coordinate 57,998, forward strand.
TGACACATTATGAAAGACCTTTTTTGTTGGCATAAGGATACTTTGTTGTGTGTACATATCATGGTTCATGTTTTATTCAGTGCGAGATAATATATGTGCCGAAAAAAACGCATTTCTTCAAGGACTTCCAAGTATTACATAAGTTACAATATCGAATGCATATTTTAAATATTAATAGAGTCTTGGTAGTAGGAAGGAAAAAAAAGAGAAAAACAAAATCTATGTGGAGTTCGCCGAGCATATTTGCCCCAAGTATGTATGTTTTTTATATGTATTATATTTTTCCCCTATATTTTTATGGTATGGGGCCGGTAACAAAGATATATATGTCGAGTAATTATATAAAAAAACAAAATCTTGCAGCCTTATTAAAAATGCAGAAAGTAGAGGTCTGCGTAATACATTCAGACTTTGATATAATTTATAAAGTTCATACTTTCTTAAGAAGTTTGAACAGTTATAAGTAGCTCCATATATCAACTATGTATAGAAGCCATTCTTGATCTGACAAGGCAGTTATTAGTGATAGAAATTCGCTCAATATAGACACCATTCTGAATAAGACAGTATTAATCATGAATAGTACTTGTTTGCTTTGAGTAGAATCCATTTTTAAAGTAGTGGTGATGAATTATAGACTTCAACTATGTATGGAAACCCTTCTTATTGTAACAGGAGTTGCTATCAATAGAAAAAAAATTGTCTGTGTATGCAAGTCATATCTAAACTGACAACTGTGATTATAACAAACATAAGGCCAAGTATAAAAATCATTCTATATATGAGCATATATTATTTCATATGAAATAATAGAAATTAGCTCGATGTAGAAGACTTCTTTAATATAATAATAGTAATGATAGATAATGGAAAATATTTTCTGTATGAAGTCCATTCTCATTATGACAGGAAAATTATAAATATATAGATAATACCTACTTCTTATTCACCATGGGTGTCACTAATTATAAAGAAAACAAAAGTTTATTATTCCTACCATTGCTTTTCTTTATCTCAGCTCGATAGCAATAACATAATCTCTCTCTCTCTCTCTCTCTCTCTCTCTCTCTCTCTCTCTCTCTCTCTCTCTCTCTCTCTCTCTCTCTCTCTCTCTCTCTCTCTCTCTTATATGTATATCTCTTGCTATTTTTTTTCATAATGCTTTGGGCAATACCAAATTTCTATTGTCCTTATTTTATTTTACCACAGCTGGTTTTTCACTTAAAGAAACAAATTATGCCTGAACAACTAGAGAGAGAGAGAGAGAGGAGAGAGAGAGAGAGAGAGAGAGAGAGAGAGAGAGAGAGAGAGAGAGAGAGAGAGAGAGAGAGAGAGGGTTGGTCTTACCTTTTCTTCTTTTCACCTGCCTTTTGCCCTTAGTGCCGGTAGAAGAACACTTTACGGTAATAATAAATGTGTCAGGCTTATTAACCCTGCCTTATATTATCCATTATTGCTTTATGTATTGCAAGACCCCTTATTACGGAAAGTAAATGCTATTAATAATGAAACGTACTTGATGTTATAATAATAATGATAAAAATAATAACAATAATAATAATAATAATAATAATAATAATAATAATAATAATAATAATAATAATAATAATAATAATAATAATAATAATAATAATAATAAAAATAATAATAATAATAATAATAATAATAATAATAATAATAATAATAATAATAATAATAATAATAATAATAATAAAATAATAATAATAATAATAAGAATAATAATAATGATAACAAAATAATAATAATTACAATAATAATAATAACAATAATAATAATAATAATAATAATAATAATAATAATAATAATAATAATAATAATAATAATAATAATAATAATAACAATAAAAATAATAATATACCTTACTGTATATGACTTCTCTTTGTGATTGTTAGATTTTAAAATTTCTCTTTCCATAAACAAAACTGTAATTATATTTATGGGCTATTCATGCTATTTTTTTAATACTATTATGTAGAAAGGAG
>JAXCGZ010005817.1:65000-70000 GCA_037179515.1 Halocaridina rubra
CAACAAGAATAAGGTGAGTGTTTCACTATCGTGACGTTTTTGTGATTACAGATTTTTAAATTTGATATTATTACGAATTTTCATTATTATGTTAATTTTATTAATTTGCGTTCTATGTATGTTTACTAATGTGCATTTTTAATGTACTCTTGGAGAACGTATGGGTGTCACCTCGAATATTATGAATTGTATAGTCTTCAACTCTTCTCTCTGGCACTGTTTATTGTAGTAACCTCTGAATTATTGATTTTTAATTGATAAGTCTAGCTTGGATTTCTGATTTATGAGGTGTTATCCTTACGTAGATTTAGAACTATTTTTTCCCCATAATTTTACTCTAAAATCTCTTTCTTCAGAACTCGTGTAATTTGGTACTCAAACGAGTTATTTCATCAACTTTTCTGTGCCACTGGGCACTGACGTGAACTGTCCCAGTATTAATAATTAGCATTTGTCTTTCAGTTTTCGTCTATGTGTATTTCTCAAGTAATTTTAATGTGTTTTATTTATTTAGTACTCTAATAAATACGGTGTTTCAGTTTTTCAGTCTTAATTTAATGTATGGTTGTAATTTTTGTAAAATTTCATTATATTTTCTGTCTCCAAAGTTCAATTTTTTTACTGGGCGTCGCAGTTTGCTTCGTAAGTAATGATAATATTTACTAATTTAATATATTTTTGTGTCTCATAGTCATTCCTCATGCAGTTGTAACATTACTTTTTTTAATTACTATATCTGACATATTTATGATAAAATCTCTGCTTCTTGCCAAATATTGTGATTATTACTCTCGGGTCGAAACTTTAAAGCATTTACTGTTTTTCGAGAATAATACGAATCCCTTTTAGAATTCTATTTCTGTTTATCAAGATACTTCCACTACATTTATACTGTTCAAGTTCATATACATTAAGAAGCCAATGAACATTATGTACAGAAGTATGACAAAATCTTCTGATATTCAACTCAGGTAAATTTGATTTAGAACTATTTTTTTATTCGAAAATATCTTTACCTGGAACGTCCTTGTCTCAAATATGAATTTCATATCGATAATACCAGCTGTCTCATTGTCGTTGTGAGGTCATTCCTACAGAATTAGTGTCATTTGTTAGCAACAATCAATGCATGGTCATAACTACTGCTGTCATTGTTATTACCAGCACGAATAGTTAATAACCTATCGGGTAGTGTCAGTTTCCAAAGTTATTGCGGTGACAGAGAAATATTAACGCTGTTCAGCTTAATATTATCAGTAGGATGTGCATGTTGTTTACGATGGCACGTGGCGTGAGCCTAAAACTATAAGTGAACAATGTTCAAGGATTTTTTCTTACTTCAAAAATCAAATAATTTTAAATGTTTTCCTTATGCATTAAGAATTAGTATCTTGGAGGGAATACACAGCTTCGTTGGTCGATTAGATTAGATTTTATTGTTCTATGACAGTAATAATTATTGAACCTTCATTCATCGTGGTTAATGAGATGAGTCACTCCCAATGTAAAGTTTAGAGAGTTCTAACTGTTGGTCTTCATTTTTAAACTATAGATTCTATAGTAAACTACACATCAATTTAGATCTCAAGTTTTGTGTGCTCAAACCGCGCAACTTACATGCGATTTCTAAAAAAAAAAAAAAAAAAAAAAAAAAAAAAAAAAAAAAATGTTCAAGAAATAGAAAAATAAAAACTACCATTATGTAAAGGGCGGTTTACACAGTCAAACGGTTCGTCGAACGCGGTTCGACAGACAAGTGTTTGAAGGTCGAACCGCGCTCGGCGAACCGTTTGACGGTGTAAACCGCCCTTAATTCAGAGGACTAAGTTCCTGGCACTCAACCAAGAGGTTCAAATTTCGACCCTAAAGGATGACCTGTATAGGATCTCTTGGACAAAGCCTCTTCATCGGGGATTAGCAAAATATAGAGGCGTCATTCATACGCTATCTATACACACGGTCCCCATTCCCCCTTGTAAGGGGAATGGCCGAGCCAAAGAAACACATCCACCACAAGCCAAGACAAACCTCAATCACTCACTTTTAAAAAGTATCTTTTGCTACATCGGGCATTAGGGGACTGCCGTAGCGTTGTGGTGGAATAGTCGACTGGGGAGTTGACTGACCCACGTTCGAGCCTACGGAGGGATGTTAAGGGGGGTTTACACGGTCAAACCGTTCGTCGAACACGGTTCGACAGACAAGTGTTTGAAGTGATGTTCGAACGTGTGAACGGGGTATTTGCTTGTCGAACACGTTCCGTGTTCGACAACCAAATTCCCCGTTCCCACGTTCGAACATCACTTCAAACACTTGTCTGTCGAACCGCGTTTGACGAACCGTTTGACCATGTAAACCGCCCTTTAGAAAAGTCATCCAGCCTTAATTCCTCAGTTTCAGTTCGTCTGTGTTCTTCCCTAAGTGGGGACTAATAATAACACATAAAGCGTAATAAAAAAATTTTAATTGCTCGAACTTCGATAAGGACAAATATGTGCTCTCTACAACTGTCTTGTTAGGGGGAGAGAGAGAGAGAGAGAGAGAGAGAGAGAGAGAGAGAGAGAGAGAGAGAGAGAGAGAGAGAGAGAGAGAGAGAGAGAGAGAGAGAGAGAGAGAATAATACTAAAGAAAGGAAAATTAACAAAAAGAGATTGTTGAGGGTTATTAATAAAGAAAGAGGAAAAATTGTGGGGGTGGGGGTAGGAGTTAACCCCCAATCTCTATAAATCATGTCCCTGTGGAATTTGCGAAAATAGTCCCTATGATGCCAATTAAGGTAGTTACGGCCCTAATCATAACAACCTTTGCATCACGAATACCACCACCAACTCTTTCTATTTTGCCTCTATTTCTGTGGATAGAGTAAGAGGCCAATAATTTCTCTCTCTCTCTCTCTCTCTCTCTCTCTCTCTCTCTCTCTCTCTCTCTCTCTCTCTCTCTCTCTCTCTCTCTCTCTCTCTCTCTCTCTCTCTCTCTCTCTCTCTCTCTCTCTCTCTCTCCCTGGGACAATGAAGGATAAAAAAGCTAAAAAGCCTAAAGAGAATTATCGACCTTGGACTAGTTGTGTATCAATTATTTACATTGTAATTATGACTGACCCTCTTCATTTGCTTCACTCTTTCTATCTCACATCTCTCTTGCTTCCTCCTTTATTTCGTAATTATCCTTCTCCTCTTAATATTCTCCTAGCAAGCAGAGCTTCCAATTCTTTTCCATTCAGTACAAAAAAAAATAGAAAATAATTTGAAACGCCTTTCAAGTCAGATGGAAAATTGCATTGTGTATTATTCTTGGATCTGCCATACCCAAAGAAAGAAAAACCACTTTTTCATACATTTTTGGGAAAATTACCCAGATTTGATAATGTTACATCTTTACCCTATAAGTAAACTTTTACCCTAAATTTGGAAACTTCCTCCATCTTGAGAAAGGTACAAGCATATTATTATCCAAAGATAAACTTCTGTTATCCAGTTTTGTAAAAATTTAGCCAGTAATGAAAGGGGTATTTAGTTTCCACAAATCTTACCTAGTTTTGGAATATTTATCCAGGTTTAAGAAGGATATGCCTCTAAAGGGGAGTTTACACGGTCAAACGGTTCGTCGAAGGCGGTTCGACAGACAAGTGTTTGAAGTGATGTTCGAACGTGTGAACGGGGTATTTGATTGTCGAACACGGAACGTGTTCGACAATCAAATACCCCGTTCACACGTTCGAACATCACTTCAAACACTTGTCTGTCGAACCGCCTTCGACGAACCGTTTGACCGTGTAAACCCCCCTTAAAAGATGATAAGTTTTGTGTAATGTTGTTAGCTTTAAGAAGCATCACTACGCCGTTCCTCCTTTTTCGCAGGCTTCAGTGTTAATTTATTCCTCATTTATTCTAATAATTATTCCTAATTTCATTTTCCATTTGCTTTTGCAATGTATTTTTTCATTTTCTCATTATTTATTGTTTATAATATTCATAATCATTTATTGATAGTGTTTCCATTCCACTTAATCTCTCTCTCTCTCTCTCTCTCTCTCTCTCTCTCTCTCTCTCTCTCTCTCTCTCTCTCTCTCTCTCTCTCTCTCTCTCTCTCTCTCTCTCTCTCTCTCTCTCTCTCTCTCTCTCTCTCTCTCTCTATATATATATATATATATATATATATATATATATATATATATATATATATATATATATATATATATATGTATATATGCCTTTTGTTTTGTTTCAATATTCCAATAGTTTTCTCTACCGTATTTTGCCTATTTTCATTTTTCATCCCCTCTACAACTGATTTATTACTAGTCTTTTAAATAATTTTTTTTATTTTTCTTTCTTATGCTCACCAGTTGTCTATTTACCTGTATATTCTTAGCTCTGTTTTTCCATCTTTCTTATCTATTTTTCCTTTTTTTCTTATTTTTCTTATATTTCCTATTTTTCTTATCTTCCTTTTTTCTCATTTCAACAATCCCTCCTCACACAACCTTCTGCCTCTTTTGTCTTTTAATTTCCATTTCTATCTCTTCTGTCCATTCCTATATTATCATTTTTGCTATATTTCTATACTTCCTTCATCTTAATTCCTTCTCTTGATCTTTCGCTTCGTGAGGATTTCCTTCGCTTTTTTTCCTTATCTATTTCTTTTCTTCGTAATTATGATTTTATCTGAATTTGGATCATATTGCATTAACCATTTTTTTTTTCTCAAAGCATACGTTGATAGTCAAATACAATGCTATTGAGAGAGAGAGAGAGAGAGAGAGAGAGCGAGAGAGAGAGAGAGAGAGAGAGAGAGAGAGAGAGAGAGAGAGAGAGAGAGAGAGAGAATGATTCAAAAGCTAATATTGGTCTTCGTCCATGAACTCCAAGTTTATGTCTTTGCATTTCACCGTCAATTACGTATGTAGCAGTGTTTTTCTCTACCGGCACGTTTGTATTCATTTTATTTATACATTATTTTAAGTATATTTTTTAGACTTTTTATTTATTTATTTACATGTC
>JAXCGZ010005817.1:75000-80000 GCA_037179515.1 Halocaridina rubra
TTGTTCTTTGATATTAGTGTTTCTTTTTCTAAGATTGTCCTTCGTCTTCAAAAAAAACTTAACTTTTTCTATATATTTTCACTTATCTCCTTGTTTTATATGTATCTATCCATCTACCTTTCTGTCGGTCTATCTGTCTACTTGTTTATCTATCTGTCTTTCTGTATATCTGTCTATCCTTTTATCTATCTATATATTTATAGGTGGTATTCTATATTTTTTTTTATCTTAGTTTTATGCCTTTTGTGATTTTTTCCCAAAGTTATTTGCCTCTTAGTATTTACTCTGTTTTTCCGTATGCTTAAAATTTGAACTTTTCTTATTTTTCTTAATCTCTTTTGCTTTCTTATTTCTTTGGTTCCTTTCTTCTCCCTGTTCTTTCTTTTTCCTCTATGTGACAGATATTACATTAACTCACCTGTACTTCATTAGTAGGTGTATTAACTCGACTAAAGCTTCCTATTTATACATATAAATAAGCGTTATTTTCCAGCTTTAGAAGTGACATGGATTATAAAGAAAAAGACCTATGGATAGCTGATTTGCAAACTCCTATCAAAATAACACAGCTGATTTAGAAGCGAATATGTACTATTTAAATTTATAATCATGTTTGCAGAGTAGATGATATAATTATTATTAATGAATGAATATTTTAATGGGGTCCTGCTAGTATTAATAGTCTATCTACTAACATCAGATTATTCTTTAACGTCACAGACATTATTTTATAATAAATGCCTCTCCCTGCAAAATTGCTATTAAAGTAAATTCATGCTTGCTGATAATATATACTTAACAGTTATGCGATTGTTGCTAAATTACTAAAAATTTAAATGGGCTAAATTAGTATCAATAGTGCGAGTATAATTTACAAATATCAGTCAATATTCGATTATGCCGTACTTATTTTTAATCGCTTGCATATCATGTAATAGCACTATTATACAAATTGTTATTATGCATACTACTGACATATACTCACTAATTACGTAATAATGACATTTTCCTAATGACATGAAAATGTCTTATTAGTATGAAAAGTGTTGCTGCTTATAACTGCAAACATTTTGGGTTATACGGACTAGATCTAAGCTCACACTCTAAAAATCCTTGGTTCAACTCCTCAGAGAGATTCGTATAGAATTTCTTCTCCAGACATTTTTTAGGGTTTGGCTTTCCATTTTAATTCTCTATTTCCACCTCTCCTTTTATTCATTTATCTTCGCTTTGTAATCCTCTTTACACTGTTTTCTATTTATTTCCCTTACGATTTTGTGTGATAAAAGGTTTTTGATCCTCATATGACTTCTGTTACAAGATCTTCTCTCTTTCTCTCGGGATCTTCACTGTTCCATTGTTCATATTTCTCTTGTTTTTGGTCTTTATTTTTCTTATTCACCACCATCTCCCCTTCTTCTTTTCCTCTTTTTATTTTTTTATATGTTAGTGAAACGTCTATTACTTAATCTTTTCACAATAATGTTTTCCTTTTTCTCTTCAGTCATTTACTTTATGGTGTTATTTTCCCTCTTAGAACCTTCTGTTACTTCTGTTACGCAGTCTCATCTGTCTCTGGATTCGCCTGTTTTTCTGCCTCGCTGTTTTCCTCGTATTTCTCTGGTCCTATTGTGTATTTTTCTCAGTACCGTCAACGCATTTTCATAATGCAAAACATGCCTTACGTGTACAAAGGCAGTTTGCCTTTATATGGTGCCCTAAATTTTCTTGTTTATAAAGATTTTCTGTGAACGTAAAAGCTGATTGTGGAATTTTATATAGTTATTCTTTCTTGTTGCTATTTTTTAAACTGATAAATTTTAACTGTGGAATTCAGCAGGACTTCTTTCTAAGCATATTAATAGGATAGACTTTAATAGCCGACACAATGTAAGACTTACTCTTTAATATCTGAATATTTTAAGCCTTGTGTAAATTTAGATTTTGAATATTAGGGCTTTCTCTGTAACAACATATATTTACTTAATTCTGATTCATAACTACTAATTATGTAGATCTTAACAGGCAATATGTTTACTGTTTTAAAAACTCTTTTATATATAAGTAAAGACTCAAGAAATTGTTTATGACTTTTATATCAATATCTTTATTTGAAAAGAGTCTCTTATACATTCTAATCGATTGCGGAAATTTTGCATAGCTTTCTCTTCAATAGAGATTTTAATGTTAGATTGTTCTTATAATTTTAAAGGTAATTGTATGAGTATTCATGAGGAATAAATCAATTATGTATTTTTTTATTTTAATTTTAGTCGAGTCTCAAATTGTAATTTTTCATAATACGATTCCTCGTTCCCCCATTGGTTCGAAGTTTATTTTTCTACCTATAATATTTATGACAATATACCTCAAAGTCAATTTTTTTCCTGAATAAGCCTATTGATATAGCTATGCAGGTTAATTTTCAGTTGGTGGAGCCTAGCAAAATGAAAGTAACAGTGTATTAACTATATTAAGCCCTGTAATGTGGTGTAAGATATATGTTTTTCTTTCCATCGTAGCCCAGTAAAATTAAGTAAGGATACTTTATTATTTTTTTACAGAAATATGGAAAACAGAGCAAAAAATATACTTTTCTTTTTTTTTCTTTAATGACAAAGCTTGTAAAAGTTACTAAAAGAGTAGTTTTTCCTGGCAAAACTCTCCAGAATATAGAATAAGCTTGTTTTCTATTTTCTGATGGAACCATGCAAAATACAATGAGATTGTGGTTTTTCTTTCGACAGAAATCAACATATTTTTGACAGGTCCTGCGAAATGTATTTCTTTTTCTTCAAGCCTGAAAATAAGACCAAGGAGACCCTTTTCTCTGATAAAATATAACTAAGTGTATCTTTTATTTCCGTTGAAACCATATGAAATAACGTAGGATAGATTTATCTTCTTTCGAGGCCCTTCAAAACAAATAAGGAGGTATCTTTTCCTAGCAGAGCCCTGCATTATTGAGTAAAGATGTTATTTTAATCTGACAGATGGTCTACAAATTTTTGTACGGAAAAGTGGATTTTTTACAGTAGTCTGGAATATGGGATGGGAAAGTTGCATATTTTTCTAAGTAAGTCCTACAATATAAAATATGGAGGTATTTTATATCTAATGGTGTCTTACAGTATATGGCATAGGTGATGATAGCTTTTTTCAGACGGACTTCAGGAAATGGAGCAAGGGGTAATTTTTTCTGTAGGAGACCAGTAAAACCTTGAAAAGGATGTAGTCGTTTTTCCTGTTGGATGCCTGTGAAATGGAGATAGGAGTTAGATGGTCTCTGAGAGAAGTTTACAAAATAGATACAAGAATTTATTTCACACAGAGCCATTCAAAATTATTTCCTGAAGGGGTCCTACAAAATGGAGTACGGATGATTTTTTTTTTCTGAAACCAAACAAAATGCTCAAGAAGTTTAGAAATTCTAAGGTATCCTGCGACTGTACAAGGGCAGTTTTCTTGATTCAAAGATAAATCATTTAAGCATATATACTTTGTTTAGACTAATTATTGCTTTTCTCCAATTATGTAACAAAAGGTAGGTATAGCTACGGTCAATAATGCAGCATTAAAGGCCTCCGAGATACAATTAAATCGCGATTATTTACCTGAAATGACTTTTTTTTTCTCTAGTATATCGCTTTAAGATTATATAAATCGCGTATCCAGCTTAAATATTTATAATGTGCATGAATTAAAATTAATAAAAAAGACAAATAAATTGCATGAAGGCAGAGAAACAACATTTAAACTAAATTTATTTCGCTGGTTATGTAAATATATAAAATGTAAGATGCTTCTAAACAAGTAGATTATAAATAAATAGATAAGCTAGCTTATTTTGTCTCTATGAATATACTACTGAATATACTAGGTATTTTTAAGGCGCCATGTTTGACTTAGGACGAGATGTTTTCGGGCTCTTTACAAGTCAGTTTTTATTTTTGGCTACGTCAACGAATTTTGGGAGTGGAGTGGCGTTGAGAATTTTTTCATTAAAAAGAAAAATAAATAAATAAATAAATAAATAAATATATATATATATATATATATATATATATATATATATATATATTATATATATATATATATATATATATATATATATATATATATATATATATGAGAGAAGATTACTGTTATAAAATTATTATAATGACTTCCAACAAACGCCCGTATGATGATTTTTATTCACTCTCATGATCTTGGTTTTGCTATTTTGAGGTGGGCAATTGTTTTTTTTTATAATATCATGCTGTATGTTGTACAATGTAACCTTATCATCCCTTCCCAGTAATAAAAATCCCCTAGTTTTTATTTGGATTTTGATAGCATATTTTTTATCATTTATTTGATATCAAATAGATTATTTTCTCTGCCGTAATGATTTACTTTTCATTCATCGGATGTCAAAAGACATGCAATTGTCAGGAATTTCTTCATTTTATGTTGACACTTCTGCTTCCGGGTAATCAATAATATAATGATTATATATATATATATATATATATATATATATATATATATATATATATATATATATATATATATATATATATATATATATAGATTGATAGATAGATAAACAGACAGATAGATAGATAGATAGATAGATAGTTAATACAGAACGTTCTGTATGGTATTATATCTATCTATCTATCTATCTATCTATCTATCTGTCTATCTATCTATCTATCTATCTATCTATCTATCTATATATATATATATATATATATATATATATATATATATAATATATATATATATAGATATATTATTTCTTTTTCTTTTCATCTTCCTATCATTAGTTTTTTCTGTATAACTTGCGCAATAATGCAGTTGCGAAGATGTTTTAAAATGTAGTATTTTCTTGTGTGTGTATGTATATATATACATGCATATTTTTTTTTTAATCCAGAGTTGCCATAGCCTATCTAATGACCATTTTTAGGTTCAAGATGACGACGTGCAATCCTTTCACTGTCATGATGACG
>JAXCGZ010005817.1:85000-124143 GCA_037179515.1 Halocaridina rubra
GTGACAGATACTGTTTAAATGTTAATGACTTTGGTTATTTTTATTTAGACTTATGTCACCTGTGCATACTATTTTCTACGATTATCCAAATTTTACAAAGATGCTTCAAGGGATTATTCGAATTTATTAAGGTGTTTTTAGGGCTTATCTTTCTTTAGTAAGTATTTGATGGAAATTTTATTTATTTATTTACAAGGTATTAGCAGGTTTTTCCATCTTTAACAAATTATTGTTCAATGGGAGTTATAATAGTTTTAGATGCATTTTACGGGTTTTTCGGGGGTTTGGAAGAAGCTATTCATCTCTGAAAAGGTAGTTACAAGGGTTGTTTTTCTTTACAAGGTGCAATTGGGTCGATATATTTACATGAAAACTCTTCGCACATGTTGAGAATCCCTTAGAAATTGATACATTTCATCTTGTGGCGAAAAATTGTTTACCGTTTATGCATCTTGCAGCGAGAAGCAGTTCTTATCTCATGTGCCAAAAAGCAGTTTTCCCTTTACACTAATCTTAATCTAGAGATAAAACTTGAATGACATAAAATAGTTTTCTATTTACCATGACAGCAGAATCAGTTTTCACTTTTCTACTCTATTTTATATAGCTATAATCCTGCTGAACTGAACCTTTTCCTGTTTCATAACTGTGTTTGTAAATACCCTCAAGACCGCAATGTCTCTTTTATGAAAAAAAAAAACTTCGGGAAAAGGAAATCATCTTCGGATTTTATATATAAAAAAGGGATTAAATAAATACCTTAATGCACAAGCATGTAGCAAGCCCTTTCCCCTTAGATAACATAGAATGTTAACAATAAAATTAGTTTGTTTGCAACAAAATGCACTTTTTAGAGTTACCAAGACACAATTAATAATATTAGTCATCTATTATTAGTCATAAATGGCCGAAACTAGTTAAACCTACTGTAGTATTCCCACCCACTAGGTGAATTAGTTTCAGAAATAATGACACTAGTTTCTTAGTGATTAGTTGCATGAATTAATTTGTATTAGAGTAATTATGTTAAAATGTAAATTGTTTCCTTATTTATTGGTGATTGGCTCTTTGATACTTCATGAGATTATTTTATTTGCAATAAAAGAAAAAATTTAGCACTGAAAAAAATTTGCTGTAAATATATACAGTTGTTCTTTTTAAAGCTCCATTATGATCATTTAAAGAATAGATTTGTCCATATTCTTATATACTGTTAAAATGCTTTTAGTTCTATGTGGATAATAAGAATTCATATATACTGATATTTTACATATACTACATCAGTGCTTTCTAGCTAGGAGCTTGTCATACATTAAATACTTGTTATACGAGTTTTTTAAACGGTGGAGAAAAGGGAGGATGCAGACCAAAATAAGTAAAAAAAATATAACATAATATTGGACAACTTTGTTACCCTGTATATTAGTCTGTATTATCAATAAATTACTTAAGTGTAAAATAATAATAATAATAATAATAATAATAATAATAATAATAATAATAATGATGATGATGATGATGATGATGATGATGATGATGATGATGATGATGATGATGATGATGATGATGATGATGATGATGATGATGATGATGATGATGATAATAATAATAATAATAATAATAATAATAATAATAATAATAATAATAATAATAATAATAATAATAATTATTATTATTATTATTATTATTATTATTATTATTATTATTATTATTATTATTATTATTATTATTATTATTATCAAAATAATGAGATATCCAGCATTCACGTATTACATGATTCCAAATGTTTACTTCTTACTGTTGGAATAATAAAAAAAAATAAAAGTAATTTCAGTACTCATGTAAGGGTATTGACCCATTTTTCAGTACATCATTCTCTAGACGATAAATAATTCAAACTTGTACCGAGCAACGTATATGATACGCGTATAAGACACTCCTTCAATCTGGTTATAATAATAATAATAAAGCTGTCATTCGTGGGGGGGGGGGATAGCTGAAATAATTCATTCCGCCTTTTTTTCTTCAAGGTAATATTAAAAAATCATTGTGGTATTACATTAAATAAAATTACGAGTATTTGTCCTTGAGAGATGTCAAGTATATATATTTTTTTTATTTCAGTATCGTTTTTGGTACGCAATAGAATTTTGGTTTACCAGCCGACATTTATAACATACTGCAATGAGTACATTTTCGTACAATTTCTCTGTAATTCAGGACACTGTCATTAATTATCAATATTATGAATAATATATCATTTTAAAAAATAATAAGTAATTTTTAGTAATATTTCATTTTACTTTGTATCCTCATATAATGCCATTGTCATAAATTACTTATGATTGTCATAAAATGACATTATAATAAGTCCCTTATGATTATTATAAAATGACATTATAATAAGTTCCTTTTCGTTCATTGTAATGACATTATAAAAAGTAACTTGTCGCTCATTATATAAATGCACTAAGTAACACCTTTAAGAAACGATATGAAAATAATTAGTGTAAGAATTATAATGCTAGTAATTCTTATGACGTCATTGTAATTGTTATTAAATGTGATGGTAATTAGTGCATTTTTATTATGTCATTTTGATAAATAATTTATTAGTATTGTTCTAACAGTGTCGCTGTATTGATTATATTCTTGTAAAATGGCATTGTAATAAGTAGCTTATCGTTCTTATGAAAAGTTATTTTAATAATGAAATTCTATAAATTGATTCTACAGTATCTTTTATTACTCGTATGAAATATCAATGCATCTCTTAAAATTTTTATAAAATTGCAGTTTAATAAGCAACTTATCATTCTTATGTCATCATCATAATTAAATTTTGATACAATGACTTTGTAATAAGTTATTTATGAAATGTCATCGTAATAATTAAATTCTTATAAAATGACATTGTAGCATCTTATCATATCTTATGACACATAATCGTAATACTTGAGTTCTTGTGAATTGATATTATAATAAGTAACTTATCGTCCACATGAATATAACTGAAATCGTTAAATTCATATAAATTACATTTTTCAAAAGCAGCTAATTATTCTAATGAAATGTCATCGTTATAAGTAACTTCATATAAAATATTACACCGATAAGTAACTTATCATGTCATGTCTGAGGTTCATATCATAGTACCAAATGACATGAGAGCGGGTCATATATCTCCTTGATGTTATGAAGACGCAGAAAATCATTTTTTTTTACGTAATTCTCACGCGTTATCCAAAGAATTAGAACATTCGCTACCTTTCGGAGAGAGATATTATTATTTATATATTTATATAATGATTTATTTTATTGATATATTTATCTTAATCTATGAAGTTTTCTATGTCATTACAATGAATAGAACAGAACGTTGTTTTTATACAATATTTTATTTCAAATATTTATCACAATCTATTTCTCATATTTCTGTTTATTTTGACATTTTATGGAGTTGGTGGCGACTGTTTTTATTTTTCTTTATTCATCTTCATATTTTCTATTCTCTTATGCATCGATGAATTTATTTATTTATTTCCTTTTTCTTTAATTTCTAATTATTATTATTATTATTATTATTATTATTATTATTATTATTATATCGGCGAGATAAGATGCAATTTTTTTAATAGAAGGAAGGGAGTTATTAAAATTTGCAAATGAAAAATAAATTCATAAATAAATAATAATTAATAAACCTGTAAATAAGAGGAAATAGAACATTTTAGAGTAGCGTATGTTATTCGTTTATATATTATTATTAATACCCTTATTTACACTTGGAATTAACTGCAATATTTATGATGTAATATGAATTCGGATAATTATTTGTATAACGGAATAAAATAATCTCTACCTCAAGATGAGAAAAATAAAAGGTAAGCGGACTTCCAGTACTCATAAATAAGATTTAGAAAATATCAAGTCCACAATAAATCGTTCCTGGAAAAATAGCATGCTCAAATAATAATAATAATAATAATAATAATAATAATAATAATAATAATAATCAGTATTATTATTATTATTATTATTATTATTATTATTATTATCATTATTATTATCATAAAAAAGGCTTATTTTACTTTCCATCCTCTCTACCCAGAGAGAATGCCATGTTTAGTCATGATTAAACATATCTTTTAAATTCTTTTAACCTTCTAACGCTTCAGAAGCACTCTCAGCATTATTAATCTGGATAAGAATTATCGGCCTAAGACGCAGCAGCATTGTAGATAAAGATATATAGCAGTTAAATGAATAATTGATAAAACAGTAGTAAGATATGTACAGCACTTTAAAAAAAAAGTAAACAAAAAAGTATGGCAATAAAAATACAGCACTCCTTAATAAATATATGACTAAACTGTAGCCAAAATGTACAGGACTATATAATAAATAAATGGCAAAACTGTAGCGGAAAAATACAGCACTCTTAAATAAATAAGATGTAAAACTGCGGCATGAAAAGGTGGAGAACTCTGATAAATAAATGGTTTATACTATATTAACGATATGCATCACGCTCTAATTTTTATAAATTATTAAGCTCTATCAACGAAAGTACAGCACGCCTAAATGGTAAATTATAAATATGTATGGCAAGGAAAAAACAATGCAATTTAGTAAAATGATAAATAATAATTTAGGTTAAGATGCACAGCAAGCTTCTTTAAAATGCTCTCCCTAATTTATAAATATCGAAAGTCTATGACGACAGGTCTTGTACAAGTATTTCCTGGTGATGCTTACAACGGTTTCATTTCAACAGATTGGTGATGCGTCTGCCGAAGGTCAGCTGGGAAAAAGTCCCGATGGAAGATATCGCCAAACTGGTGTCGTTAATATCGTTCTTTATGTTGGTTTTGGTCTTATAACGCTAGGTAAGTCGAGAAGTATATTAGTATCATCTAAAATTAGTATGCACCATGTGAGTTCATTTGTAAGCCATTAATATAGTTCTACCTGAAAAAATTAATATTAAACAAGAAAATTTGCCTAGAATTTATGTTGTGGCTCTCCTCATGTGAATGTTCTAATTTTTTCCCCTTTCATTATAAATTGAAAACTTCCTAATATATATATATATATATATATATATATATATATATATATATATATATATATATATATATATATATATATATATATATAATTTTTTTTTCCACACGATGTGGGAGGAAGTGAAGCCCTTGCTTTGTCACTCACGATCTGGAGCAGAATACCAGACATCCTGCTAGTATTCCTAAATTCCATGACCATGCAGCTAACACTCTTTTTTGGCGTATTGTTTACTTCTTATCCTGCAATCTTCATATTTTGTATTTTCCCCTCTTGGTAATTCTGACTACTCTTTGATCTCAATCTCTTCCATTTTCGCTCCCTCTCCATTAATCCTCCTACTCAGTGCCATTTTTGGTACTTCAAGCATATTCAGAATGATGATTTGCATAACTTCTCTTTGATTTCCCATGGAAGGACTACGGCTTTTGGACCCGCATCCCTGATCAGATAGCCCTGAAAGTTGTTGAGATCATAACATTGGGAATGAAGACATTCATCCCTTTCTCTTATCTATTTTTTTTCTCTGCCTAATGCTCGGTTTGACCATGCCTGCTCCATGGATATTCAGGCCAGGGATCAGGCATACCAGTCATACAAAGCCTCGCCTGCTGATTTAATTCACTTTGCTTTTAATATAGCTAGGAATCACTGCACTGCTGAGATTCGAAGGTCTAAAGCTTCCTTTTTAAGAGGGAAAGTTGCTGACCTTAACTCCTCTCTCACCTATGAATGTTTTTGGTCTTTAGCTAAAAACCTCACCATTAATTTCTGTAACTCAAGCTTTCCCCCTCTCATTCGTTCTGATGGTTCTACACCTTGCTCTCCCACTGACACAGCCACTCTCTTTGGATCTCATTTTTCTGCCAACATTTCCATAAACGATTCCATCATATCTGTCTCTCGTACGTTATCCTTCTCTAACCCTATGCCCTCATTTATTCTTTCTTCACACAAAGTCCAAAAGGTTCTTTGCTCTTTAAAGGCAAACAAGGCATCCGGACTTGATGGTATCCCTGCAATTACAAGGTTGTTTAAAGAGTTAGTAGATGATCTAACTCCCATGCTTTGCCATCGTTTTCACCTCATTCTATCATCTAGTATCAATCCATTATCTTGGAAGCACGCCCTAGTTCAGCTTGTTCCTAAGAAGGGTGACCACTCTATTCCTTCCAACTACCGACCTATTGCCCTAACCTCTACTATTGCTGAAGTATTTGAAACTTTGCTCAATTCTCACCTCTTGAAATGTCATAAATCAAACTCTTATTTCTAATCATAAGTACAACTTCCACAAGGCAAGATCCACCAGTGACCTCCAATTCTATCTCACTCATGTATGGTCATCCTCTCTGAAGAACTATGTGGAATCTGTGGTCGTTGCCCTTGATATCTAAAAGGCTTTTGACAGAGTGTGGCACAAGGCTCTGTTGGCTTAACTTCCTGGTTATGGCTTTACCTCTTCTGTTCTCTGATTTACAGTTTTCCTTCTGACCATTTTATATCTGTGGTTGATGATGTAGCTACATCTAGTCTCATTCCACATGGCTCTGTTATGTCACCTACTCTGTTCCTTTTCTTAGTCAAATAATCCTTTCTAGACCCCATCCTCCCCTCTTTCCCACGCCTTCGCCAAAGACTCTACCCTTCATTTTTCTTCTGCCTTCCCTTCACAACATTCATCTGTTACCAGTAATCAGTGTCGTATCACTCCTCCAACTCCGATATACAGAGAGGATCTGAGTGGGGCTCCCAAAATTTTGTTAAAGTTTATGCCTCCAAGACAGTTTCTTGCTGTCTCTTTATCTTCTCCTCCTGATAGCCCTATTGTCATCGAAACTAATGAAAGTACCCTCTTAACTATATTAACTTATTAGCAATCCAGATAGGATTCCAAATATGTTGATAAAATTAAGAGGAGTCACGTAATCCAAATATCTAAACCTACATCTAAAATATCGGGGCTTCTGTTTCGTTTTTGCCATTAGTTTTCTCTTTTCAATTACTTAAAATCCATAAAGGTCTTATTCGCCCTGCTTAGAATACTGATCACACATCTGGAGTGCTTCTTCTGATACATATCTCCTGGATAGGGTTAAAACTAAGGCAATCGGACTCATCTATGACCCTTCTCATACTGCTAATCTTTATTCTCTTTCTCTTTTCCATAAGATATCATCCCTTTCGTTTTTCTATATTAGCTACCTCCATCGCTGCTCTGATGAATTGGAGAGTTGATTCCTACTTAGGCCGTGTAACACTCACCAAGCGGCCTTGTTTCACAGGTACTATGTGGAGATTTGTAGCTCATGGATTGGTCGGTGCAGCGACTGCTTCTTCCAATCTACCTCCAGACTCTGGAACTCTCTTCCTCCATCTGTCTTTTCTAATCCTCATGATCTGTTTTCCTTCAAAAAGTAGAACTATCCACATCTCAGGGCTAACTCTACCATATCTCTAGGTCTACATTACCTTAACAATTCTTTGGGTCTGTCCTTTTCCTATCGAGCCTCATTCTCTTATTTCTGCCTTGCCCTGAAACTTCTACTTTTGCTTTGTCTCAATATTTTCTTGATGCTCGGGCTTGTTGAGGACAATATTCCTGCCTGTCCATGTGTCACATTCATAATATATATATATATATATATATATATATATATATATATATATATATATATATATATATATATATATATATATATATATATATATATATATATATATATATATATATATATATATATATATATATATATATATATATATATATATATATATATATATATATATATATATATATATATATATATATATATATATATATATATATAATATATATATATATATATATATATATATATATATATATATATATATATATATATATATATATATATATATATATATATATATATATATATATATATATATATATATATATATATATATATATATATATATATATATATATATATAATTCTATTTCATGGGAAGGACGTGAATATTCTGGATATGTAAATGTGTACGGAAGGAAACTGAAAGAATTTTTTAGATCTTTAGCGCTTTCAAGTTTATTACTTATTTTCAGATTCCTCTGAAGATAAGTAATAAATTTGAAAGTGCTAAGAATCTAAAAAAAAATTCCAATTTCCTTCCGTAGATATATATATATATATATATAATATATATATATATATATATATATATATATATATATATATATATATATATATATATATATATATATATATATATATATATATATATATATATATATGAAGTAAGGCAATCTCTGGATGATTATTATAAAGAAACTGCATCAGAGAGCACTGCACAATTTGACAAAAAGTCTTGAAGAAACACCATGCCTCGAATATCCCTGTTGAAGACAATAGAGGGAAGCATCTCTCATTGAGATAATGGTGATTCTTCAAGACCTTCGTAAAATTTTTCAGTCCTCTCTGATACCGTTTCTTTATATATATATATATATATATATATATATATATATATATATATATATATATATATATATATATATATATATATATATATAATTTTAGAATATCAAACTCTTGCTCATGAAAGTTATAACTGACGAGTTAGTCGGGTGTATCTTAAGCCTAGGACATTTATAGTAACTTTTAAGAGCTTATGCCATTGTTCAAACTTGGAAGTAGGTATGGCGTCTGCTGTGCCCTAAAAACGCACTGTATTTTATAGTTCTAGGTAGAATTGCCCAGTTGAAATTTATATGACAACTGAGTTTAGCCACTCACTGTACTGAAACTATGTATAGCTTGCTCTCCCATTTTTAATATTATTAATCTACGCATAAACTCAAAATATTAATTATTTTCTCCAATTTTAATGTCCATTATTATGTATTTGTTTCCAGTTATTTTCGTCAACTGTCCAAGAATTTTCATTTCTTCCTCTTACTGCCTAATTTTTGCAATTTTTCCCTCCTTCCTATTTAAGATTCAAAAAGAGCTGTGTGTTGAGAGCAAACAACATAAGCTATTCTGTTCTATTTGAGCCATGTTTGCAAGGAGACTTCAACTCGTAGTAGCCCAGGGAATTTGAAATTACTATTTGCATTTTATTACCCTGAAGGGAGAACGGGATGAGATGGGAGAAAGTTGAAAAATAGTAAAAAGGACTGTATTTGTCTTTGCACTTATACTGAACTGGGATTTGTGTATGAGATACGTTTATGCATAATTGCATGCAATTATTTTTGCTTAAGTTGCATAATATTGTTATATAGTGTGTGTAATTACGTGTAGCATTACTGCTATAGCGATACTTATAATGAAATCAGATATCTGACGATTTATAAATATAAACTACAATTTAATATAAATTCTGAAGTGACAAAGGAGAAACTACTGGACTCTGATTTTCATAATATTTTATATGTATATTTTGACTTGTCTAGTTTGATTAAATATGTCACTTTTAATTAGTAATGCTTTTTCTATATCTCTTTAATGTATGTGTATAGCCTTAAACTCAAATTTTTGTTTTAATCAAGCTTTGAAAAATAATAGTGTGATTTAAGAATAATATCTTGATAATTTTTTTTCAGGGTTAATATTAACGTTTGTAGGTATAGGCGACCATGGTTTTAAATCCCCTGAACTCAGGCTCATAGGACCCAGTCTTATTGGGTGCGGCATCCTTTTCTGTCTGCTTAGGTTGTTCTTCTGTTCACTCCCTGCCTGTTGCCAAATGTGTCGGTAAGTTCATCAGTACAGTATTGTTCAACATTATAACCTAGCAGGAATATGTTGCATATTATACTGCTACATAAAAACATCATGTAACACTTTAAAGACTCATGTATACCTGTTGCCTTACAATATTATAGATATAAAATACCTAGCCACATATCTCGATACTACAACTGAAAGGATTTTTAAACTTAAATAGGACTATCCAGGACAGTTCGATGTTAAGTCTTACTTCAGTAACGGTTCTTTTTTTATGCCTACATCAACACTGAATATTCTAGGATATTCATTAGACACCTCTCATTATCCCTTCACTTCTGACAAGCCATTACACTCTCTATCTCTGTTTCTCTTTACTTTATGTATTATTTATGCTCAGGCCCGATGAGTAGGGTATAAAAAGAGAGATATTTGTAAAGGAAGACTAAGTACAGACACTCCCCAACTTACAAACGAGTTTGGATCCATAAGTCTGTTCGTAAGTTGTGTTTATGGGTAAAAAAAAAAAGTACTGTACAGTACATTATTATGCAGTACTGTACAGTACTAAGGCTAAAGACACTAAGCTACTACATAAATCATAAAGTATACATTAATGAATATTAGTACAGCAATAATAATGTAGTAATACAGTACAGTACTGTAATACTTGCACTGATACATGGGTAGATAATTATTAAGTTTTTCTTCATATCTGTGAATGTTCGTAACTCGGTTGTTCATAGGTAGAGGAGCTTCTGTATGGATAGTATGATGGAGTAATTACTTTTACGGTATTGCATAGTTTCAAGTATGGTTGATGTCTAATATATTTCCAAGACACTTTATTTCTACGTACATAAGTAAGTGTTGTTTGTATGACACTTGGTTTTTATTGCAGCTTATGTGCATGTATGTATATTTTTGGACATAGTATGTATACCTATTCACTCATATTAAATTTACATTTATATTCGTATGTATAATGTGTAGTTCATTCTTTGGACTAGCTGTAGAAAAAGAAAGAGAGAAATATGAGACACCAAAAGTTTAACGCAAACCTGTCAACCCCCTCGGGACACCGCTTATTTCCTCGCCTGTTTGAACAAAGAACCATTATTTGTAAATGTTTTTCACTTGTTTTTTCCCGCCTAACTAGAAGGAACCTTAGCCCTAATAGCAGGGACCCCTACAAATAAGCGGAACTTAGTGAGACTCTTACAAAGGGCAGTTGTTCGCGTGCGATGCTACGAGACACTAATATTTACAATGTGTGATATCGGTCGAAGTTGAGATTTATGAAATACACTTGCTGCCGTGATCATTGACGGTGCATATATGTTTAATCATGAGTAATTAGTTGTTACCGTGTGATGCTACGAGACACTTATATTTACGATATGTGATATCGGTTGTAGTTAAGATTTAAGAAATACATTTGCTACCGTGATCATTGACGGTGCATATACGTTTAATAATGAGAAATTATTTGCTCTTGTGAGATGCTACGAGAGACTCATATTTGTGATGATATTTTAACGAATGAAAGCGGTCGTAGGTGGGATTTATAAAATACAATTGCTATTGTGATTCCTGACGGTGCATATAAAGGGCCGCTACGAGACACTCCTGTAGAAGAACTACCCTTTGTTGGAGACATCTGGGCTTCAAGATAGATGAGTATAGAATTCACTTATTTCAAACAGTGTTTATAAAGACTTGTGGGGGACAGAATGAGCTCATTTTAACAGAACACTCGTAGGTAGAATAAATGTTGAAAAACTTACTATTCTGTATGAGGAAGTTTTAATCCAAGGTGAGGAGAGTACAGTGCTCCCTTGTTTATCGCGGGGGTTCGGTTCCGGGACCCGCCGCGATAGGTGAAAATCCACGGAGTAGGAGCACCATATATACATAGGTATTTTGCATTTATTTTTACCTTTATTGTATAAACCCTCCCTGCACTGTTAACAAACCACCCTTTACTTTATTAGTAACAACGTGCCAGCGGAAATTTATATGAGCATGATAGGTAAGCTTACCATGAATGACGTGATGATGACGTGTACATACTCCACAGCCAATGACAGCTTTACGGCTGCTTTTTGGAAAAGAAGAACATGGTAATGGGGAGTTGCTGTCGCTGTATATTCTTTTGTGCGAAGATGGTCTTGTAAGGAGTCATGGCATTGTCAATAATATTGCAGAAGTGCACCGAATGGACCATATTGTCGTCATGCTCCTGCGACAGTTGTTGGAGTTCTTTCGCCATGTTATACATGGCTGCCGGACGTTCGAGTGTAATGCCAGGTTCTTCGACATCTTCGTGCATTTTCCTCTGGTTGTTGTTCTTCCTCTTTTTCACTCGCTGATTTTGTCTTTTCCTTCAAAGTCTTCATCAGTCAAAAGCTGCGAGTTGCAGTCGATCAGTTCATTCATGTCTTCGTGAGTCATATCTTTAAAGCCTTCTCCTCCTAGAAATGCAGCCAACTTCACAGCTTTCGCAACTGCTGAGTAATGGACTTTGTCAGGAGCAAATCCCCTGTAGTCGTAGATGACTTCCGGCCACAATTTCTTCCAGCTGGCATTGATTGTGGCTGGCTTCATCTCTTTAATTGCATTCTGAATATTTTGAAGGCATGTAGCAATCGTGTAGTTACGCCAGTAAGTCTTCAGTACGAATTCTTTGTCCGCATCCATGGAGTTAACCAGGTTCGCCAGGGCATTTCGTGTGTAGAGGGCCTTAAACGCACGAATAACGCCTTGATCCATAGGCTGAATCAGTGATGTCGTATTCGGTGGCAGGAACTCTACTTGAACACCGTCATATTGGAGATCAGTTGCGCGGCCACCAGCATTATCCATCAAAAGAAGGACTTTAAATTCAAGGCCCTTCTCTGCAAGATAAACTTTGACCTGAGGGATAAAGCTTTGGTGAAACCAGTCCGATGTGAGGCTTTTCGTGATCCAGGCCTTAGGGTTATGCATCAAATACACTGGCAGCAGATTCTTGTTTTTATTCTTTAAAGCCCTAAGGGTCCTAGACTTGTAGATAAGCCGGGCTTTAACATGAAGCCCGCAGCATTCCCGCACATGACGAGGGTAATGCGGTCTATGTGCGCTTTAAATTCCGGGGCTTTAGCTTCTTGCTTGAAGAGAAAAGTGCGAGACGGCATTCTCTTCCAAAATAACCCAGTCTCATCCATGTTAGACTTGCTCAGGAGCATATTCGCCCTCAGCGATATTTACTTGAAGTTGTTCTTTACATATTCTTCAGCTGCAGCTGTATCTGCAGAGACAGCTTTGCCATGCACCGAAACGCTCTTTAGGCTATAGTGTTTTTAAAATTTGGCGAACCATCACTTGCTTGCAACAAACGATTGTGTCCTCGGTGGAGAATCATTAGAGGGTCTTGGTTGTGGGTCGTCAATATCTTCATCTCTCTCCTCCTCCTCACGGTCGCCACTGTTGTCGTAGGGTTCATTTGCAGCGAATGTCTCATACAGCTTCTTCGCCTTTGTTTGTATGATATTGGTGTCTAAGCTGATGTTCTTCCTCCTGCAATCAGCAATCCACAGGGCCAAAGCAGATTCCATCTGCACTATTATCTTATTGCGGGATTTACGACCCTCTTTGCTGTTTTACTAAAAGAAATAGTCGCTGTTTACTGAAATTTGCCTCGTCCTTTTTGATGTACCGAACAGTAGATTCATTGATGTCGAAATGACGGCCGACATCCGCGAACCTTCTTCCTACCTTCAGCATATCTAACAGTTTTACCTTTTCTGTTATGGACAACATCTTCCTTTGCTGCTTAGGCTTACTACCAGAAGCCAAAAAGATGAAGGACGCTTGGGAGGCATTGCAGAGGTTGAAATACGAAAGTTTCACAAAATCACAAGCACAAAGTGAACGGCCCACACGTGAGTAGACTGAACGGGTGAGGCGAGACAATGTAAGATGCCGGGAGAATGAAGCTTCAATCAAAATGCCGATCAGACCCCATGATACAGAACATACAGAAAAACAATTCTGTGATTCGTTGTCTCCCACCCATCAGCCACTAGCATCCCATGTACTATCTCATGTAGGTGTGACCCTTTGTGTTTTCCAAGACACCAATCCAGTGTACGCTATCGTACAGTATTTTACATGATGCAATACTGTGAGTTACATGTTTAAATTCGTGTTTTACTATGTTTTACTGTTTTATTTTTCTTAGGCTAGGAAATACTTTTTTTTATCAATAAAATAATGAAAATACTGGAAATTTTAATATGTACTAGCTCATGTAGGTGCAACCTTTTGAGTTTTCCGAAACGCCAATACCGGTATCGTACTTTCTATGGTGCAGAGTGACATGTTTAAATTTATGTTTTTTACTATTTTTTACTGCTTTATTATTTTTAGGCTGGGAAATACTTTTTTATCAATAAAATAATGAAAAAAAAAATTCAATAAAATAAATGAAAATACTGAAAATTTTTATATTTCCACATATCTTGGATTCTTGCATATACCCAGAAAAAAAAAAGTTCGCAAAAGAAAATCGTGATGCACTGAATTCGCGAAAGGTGAACCGCAATATAGCGAGGGTTCACTGTATACTTAATAATTCACATATCAGTAGTTCACAAACCCCTTTATAAAATATTTGCATGTATGCCTATGGATGTAATATTAATTATAATTTACTGGTAGAGGATTTAATTTTTAGATCGTTTGTAAGCCTCTACCGAAGCCATGTCAGGATTTTCGAATTTAGGGGGTATGAGATTGAAGGTTAATAACATATGGGAAATCCTCCACAGTTTATGAATGCCACTAAGAAAGAAAACCAGACTTACTGGAGTTGAGGTGCTTTTGAAAAATATGTGAAAGCAGCTGGTTCCATAAAATGTCGAAAGAGAGAGAGAGAGGTGTCAGGAAGAAGAAATATTTTGAGAGATTGAAACAGAGACAGCTTATATGGTTTGGTTGCCCAGAAAGAATTTGTGAAGAGTATTAAAGCTTGGACTTATTAGATATTCATACCAGAGGAAGGCCAAAAAAAAGGGATGAGATGTCCTGTTTAGCAGAAGAAATGATATCAAGAACAGTAAGTGGCAAGAACGACTCCAAAAGAGTTGAAACAAAGTAATTTTTACCGTACTCTGATAAAGGTCATGAGCGAAATAAAATTCAGCAGGGAAACCTGATGCTTCTTATAGAAATCATCACTTGGAATAGCTTAATTTTGTTGCTCAAGTTTGACTGTGAAGGAATGAGATGGAAGCAAGTTTTATTCTTGTTATATTGCATCATATGTATATCTGATTATGGCCACCATGCTGACCCTGAGAGATGGCCTTTGAAAATGAAAATAAATCATGCCATTTCACTGAACTACAATTATTCTGTTGGCACTATTTTTTCTTACACTCATAATAACTGTTCTTTCGACTTTCATAGTTTTTTTTTTCTAAAATGCATGAAATAAATTTATTAAACTATTTTATTTATTTTCTCATATAAAACAGACACAAAATTGAAGAAACACTTTCCTCTTTTCCTGTTATTAATTGCAATTTTTTTCTAACAGGAAAAATAAGCAGCTAGACGAAAAAGCCCTTTTATCTCCCTCAAGAGAGACTCTAGCAGAAGAACCTGTAACAACTACTACTGGAGCTGTACCCCACGATATACCCAAGCCTTTCCAACATGTCAATGATAATGACGAGGAGGAAGAGCAGCCTGCTCAGCCCACGTCGGCAAATACTGTACATTCCACTATACCAAATTACATCGAAGAGGATATAGATGATGTTGATGAGCTTGGCCTAAATGTGGAATATATTAATGAAGGTAGTGCAAAACAAAGACAAAAGAGTGCTTCTGGTAGTGCTACAAGACCAACGTCTTCTCAGAGTAAGGCTTCTTCGGTGAGTTACACATTCGGAATTGGTGGTTTGGAAGTTTATAGATGTTTGACATACATACCTCCGGTATACAAAAAATTTAACTTAGTATTATTTAATTTTATAAAAGAATTACTTGACAAATTAGTGAAAAAATATGTATTAAGCACCATAATATTGTAACGATATTCCCTTGCTCCTTTACTTTCTTGCACGTTAAGTGGGGATATAATTTATTTTTAAGTGTCGCTTATTACATTTGGAATATAAGCCTAATATATGTAGTTATGATAAACAGATTCGCCAGTCCATTAATCTATTATCAGTGCAGTTGTCAATAGATGGTCTCAAACCGGAATTCAGTTTTACTAACTACAGCTCCTCTTAACGGTTTCATGTTAGAAGTAGAGTCCTGCAGAGTTCACTCCTTGGCATTGGTCTGTTCTTCCTATGCACTTAGAAGAATTATATTATAGTAGGCTATCAAAACTTGCAGACCTTAAAATAATGGTGAAGGAATTAGGAATGAAGATAAAGGAAATGTAGTGATGCAGGTTGTGGAGCACTTACCTTATGCATAATATGGTCTTCTTGTATCCGTATCCATATTTGCGAAATATATGCCCATCTGAGCTATTAGAAGAGTGATGCCTGTCCAGGATGTAGCACATCATTTCACATAATCAAACACATTATGGGAGACTGCACTGCTTACAACCACATACACCATCAAATGCACATACACTCTCTGAGAGCTCTGGGAAAGCATAGGCTCCGCAATGGCATTCATTGGGGTTCAGGGCTGTTTGGCCAGGCAGCTAAGGTAGATACAACAACTTTAGTCTTGAGGTTTAGGGAATTTGAAAGAATCTTAAGAGTTAAATCTCAACAACGTATTAATTGCTTGTGTTCAAGTGCATTATTAAGCAAAATATTGGAGCCTGTTGCTAGAAGATTATGTAGCATAGTAAAGCATTTTACCAGTGCAGTGGGTGATCATTACCAAAGCCCAAAATGTGTAAATCCACTTTGAAATCTCAGTATCACCATAAATTAATATAAATGATTGATTACTGAATGGTGACAAGACTGAAGTTTTGGGGGGGTAAAAAAACTTCTGATTAAAAAAGAATAACAAATAATCTCAACAACGCAGTGATTGCTTGTGTTCAAGTGCATTATTGAGCAAAATATTGGAGGCTGTTGCTAGAAGATTCGTGCAATTTGGAAAAAATTATTATGTACCCATAATAATAAACTCCTGTAGCATAGTTAAGCATTTTCCCAGTGCAGTGGGTGATCATTACCAAAGCCCAAAATATGTAAACCCACTTTGAGATCTCAGTATCACCAAAAATTAATATAAATGATTGAATACTGAATGATGACACAATTGAATTTTTTTTTGGTAAAAAAGCTTTTCTAATTAACAAAAATACCAAATAATATGACTGAAACATCTTGTCACTTGCATAAAGGGAGGGATTATACATTTAAAAATAAATTGGATGTAAAGATAGTAAGGGCAACTTACCAAATTCAGATGCAGACACAGTTTTCAATCAACTATTTTCCCCTTTCAACAGCATAGAAAAAGAGAGTCTGCTGGTCATATGAAATCCATGAAAAGTGCCTGTGAACCTGTAGCCTTACTCCCTCATTAGTGCTATGCCTTGGAAGTCCACAAATATATCCTAATAGCAAAATTTATATCATATTTTCGGAATGTTATAAATATAGTATGTTGTTAGTAATTAGTACTTTATATTCTGCTCCTTGCCTCTTCTATTAAGAGATTTACAAGATCATATAACCTATATAGAAATATTATATATGCAATTGATATATCTAGTTGTATACTAAAAACTCTTTCATTTTCAGGTTTCAAAACTGCCGGATATCCACTCTCATGCTAGTCGTTCAGCTAGTGAATTAGTATTGAATCCTGCAACCTTAGAGGGTGCTGGTGATTGAAATGATTAATATGAACATTTTGAGTAAGATAAAAAAACAATCTAAATCAGAAACTCTTATGAAAACAGGCTTGTCATGGCATAGATATTGACTATTATTGCAAGATTGAAATCTGCAAATATTAAAACACAAATACAAAGTTGTTTGAGTGTATAAGTTTTATACTTCAAAGACAAGGAACTTTGAAAGAATGAGAAAAGTTCTATAAAGACAGTTCTCGGTAACACTCGCTGCAGTCTTACTCCATTAAAAACCGAGTGCATTGATGAAAAATTGAGAACACTCAGCTGATTTTGAAAAATAATTTGCATTTCGCACTAATAAGCCAACTGTGATTTAGCACAACATCAGCATAGTTGTTAAATATATTTAAATATTTATATAACCGCTGCTGAGAAATGATTTCATATGAAATTATTCCGTAATTAACTCACTCAAGAACAGTCGAGACTAGAAAAGATAATAAATCATCATGTGCATGTACAGATTAATCCTCTTTAAAATTTAAAACTCCATCTAGAGTTTTTAAGCTTTTTCTAGTTGAATATAGCAGGTATTTTGATATTGATAAGTTTAGTTCATATACATTTTCTATTATATTCATAAATTCCAGGATCAACATTATTACTTATAGCTATCTTGTGTGTTTTGTCACTTTTTGAACTGCACAGAAAATAACAAATGCAATACTAAAGATATTTGAAATTTCCCAGGACAATAGAATTATTACACTGGTCAAGTTTTGTGCTGCCAAAAATCAAGACAGTGCCTTGTGAAGGCTGAAATTAAAAAGTACCTTTCTTACTATTAAATTACATATTTTCATATACAGTTCATTCTTTATCAGAAATCATGAGTTTTAATACATCTTTATCAGAATACTGTAAGCATGAAAATTTATAAAACCAACTAAATATAGTAACTGTGACATTTATTACATTACTCACTGGTTCAAAAGGAATTTGAGTGATTCAAAGAAGAGTAACGTGTCGAGAAATGAAATGGCGGCTATATTATATGGGTACTTCTTGTTTGGAACGGTAACACAGGTGAGAGCAAAGAAACATACTTCATTAAAGATGAAATTTGCTTATCAATTTTAAATGAAGAAGCAGGCACTATTAGGAGCACATAAATACATAAAAATATTGCAGATATTTGAATATCGAAATACCCAAAAGTACAGGATTAGGTTGATAAAGTTCTTGTAAACATCCTTTAAATTTTATAAATACCCAGATAATATTGCACATGTAATAACAGTCTCTTTTCATGATTTTTAAATAGGAACTGCAACCAATTCATAATGTTCAGAAAAATATTCACATAATTTTTAGAGTACAGAGAATGGCTGCTAATATGTAATATGCAAGAAGTACAAAAATGTACAATATAAAAATATTTTAACTCTAATGCTGTAGGATGAAGGCGGAATAAAGCAGACAAGGGGAAATCTAAGAATCTGAACCAAACTTATTAGACTTACTTTTGATTTATGACTGAAAAAGCAAAAGACATTTTAAGAAGTTCTTTAGTTTTGTAAGTTGACAGAGGAAGGAATTTATGGTAAAAACACCTGCAAAAGACTGCAATAAAGAATATATATTGATAATCATTTCAGTTCCAGTAGCAATAAATGGGACATAGTTAAACCAGAACCTGTGAACATATATATACTGTACTGAGAATTATATACCGGGTATAAGAAGTTTTTTACAACTTCAAATAGCATAAAAACTCTCCACCCAAAAAGATCTATCCCTATCCAATCCCGCGTTTCTGGGTATCTCAACAACTTAGGATCCCAAGTATCTATATGAAGTAAAAAAATAAAAAATTGTGCAAAGGCTCTGAGCCAGTTTTTATAAGCAAACAGATGTGGACAGATATATTTTATGTAGGTATATTAAGTCTTTCTAAGTAGTCATAAATCTAAATTTTTAAGAAGTAAAATTGAAGTGAAATACAGAATAATGTAAAAAAAAAAAACATGAATATAAAAACTATAAACATGCAAGTAACAATCTACTTAATTTTTCTTCTTTTTTTTTCATATAAAAGCATGCCACCAAAATTTAATTTTCTTTCTAAATGTAAATAACTATATATATCATGATAGACAAGTTACTGTTTCTCATGACCGATTTAGGATATGGAAGGCGGACTGAATGTTGCATAACTTAAGATCAACTGGCTATATACTCAATTCTGTAAAGTGACCTCTTACATATATTTGAAGAGTGAAATTCTTGAAATTTAAATAAAGATATATTTTATCATTACATCTGATAAGTAATGCCACAATGCTGTATTGATAAATACACACTGTACCTAATATGCCAAATCTTAGCTAATATTTTATACTCTAATTTACTTATGGCATTACCTTATAATTAATAATGGTGTATAGGATTATTCCTATACTCCATTGCTATTCAATGATATTCATCTATTGAATAAATTTTTTCTTAATTTTTTATTCAAAAAAATATTATCTACTAATTCTTTACATATTTATGGCCTCATTTTCTGATTTCTAAACAAAGATTTTTCACAAAAATGTAGTATTACACTTGACATTTTTTTATGGTAGATAACAGATATAGAGTCAATAACATACATTTAGCTATGAAGCTAAAGTTAAAGCAGTCACAGAAATCCCATTCTCTATTATACTTACTTTGTGGATGTTGGCTCTAAGATATTGACGAATATTCTTATCTTAATAACCTCAAGATATAAACTAATTCTAATCTCTCACCAAATTAAAAATATTTTTACATTGCATTTAAAGTGCCAGAGGATATAATATATAAACTTATGTAAATATACTGGAATGCCGTATCAAAAATATATATATATTTTTAAAATTGCAACTGTGTGTACATCTTTAGTTTTCTTTGACTAAAATTTATAGCTACATTTTTTCTTACATAATAGAAATGGTGTCCTATGGGGACAATATTGGGAGTAGGTCTATCTAATACCAGTTGGTATACTTATGACATTTCTAAATAATACTCTCTTTAGGTTTTTAGAGATGTCTCAAAAAGTTCCAAGACTCAAGCCAAAAAGAAGTATGTACAGTACGTATGTTTTAATTTTGACGTCTTTCAATTTTTTTCCAATATACATATGTAATCAACACGATTCTTGATTATGAAAATTAAAGCATTTTCTTTCAACTATGTTTTGACTTGTAATCCTGACTACCTGTACATTATGATATATCACTAATTACTGTTAGATATCCTGGAAAACCAATTAAAATACAATTACAATCTGTAAAAAAATATTGCTATACACAAAAGAGACAGACTGCTTGATACCCAACTGTTGTAGAACACAAAGTAGACCCCTGCGTGTTAACAAATAATTGGACATATTAAGGGTTTTATTGAAAGTAATGGCACAAGTATCTAAATCATTGTCACAAATTCCTAAACAGATCTCCAAACAAAGAATACCTCTAATCATTATTAACTTATAAACACAAATATCAAGACATTCTGAGAAATTTACCATTACCATAAAGGATGCTATGGAGGATAATCATATAATTCTGAGTCTCCATGCGGCTCGTCGATAGTTTCTCTCTCCAATGGTGGCATAGCCAATTTAGGAAAAGAGTCACTAGAAAAAGACACAAAAGTAATAGTCAAGCCATACTTTCATCATGCTGAACCATCTTACAGGCTATCCACATCAGATAAAGTTCACGAAAATTACACTTCCTTTCCCATCACTGTTACCAACCCAGTCTTTCCCACAAATGAATGAATAAAGTACAGAGCCTGAGGATAATTCCATTAAACTTAATGAGGAAAATCTGAATTTGGTGCATCACTTGATACTATGTAATATCGCACTAGAAAAACTTTATCCTTAAGGGAGAGCATTGGAGTGTGAGGCATATGCATATGACACTTTCTCCATGTACCAGGGTCAAAAAATAGAATAACTATTTAGTAACGAGAAGATATATATATATAAGATTTAAGGCATCCCTCGGGGAAAGTTCACTTTTTTTAATGTGGATTAATAATGACTGGTATTCAGTGATATACAGAAAATGCATTCTTGGCAAGAAGGCTGGACCTATCTGAACGGACAGATAGCCATCCAGAAGCAGTTTGAGGAAGTTATCTCATTTCAAGAAGGTGTTAAATTTATTGACTCCATAGGACAAAGCAAGGGAAGTGAGGAACATGGCTTTGGCCTAAATGTTGAAATGCAAACCTTGGAGGTGAACAGCTTTGATTCAAAGCAAAACTAATTTATCAAGTCCCTATGCATTCATGAGGTCGAAAGATCGGTTCCCGTCCAAGACCGAGAGTTTAAGCTGCTTACTGGCAGGAACTGCTGTGGTTGGACACCACAGTGGGGGGTTGGGGCTTGCCCTGGCTGACGAATACCCATTGTATTGAAATGGAAATAAAGTTTGTTTGTTTGTTTGTTTATCTGAGAAAGCCCTTTAAAGAACTTGACACTCACTGGGTTGAGGACATTTGTCTTAAAGCCAAAGCATACAGGTTTAGCAAAAACTGCTTTTTAAGAAGAATCTCTGCTGCCGAGATATTCTGCATTCAGAACAGAAATTCCAAAAAAGTTAAGACCGTTCGGATAGCGATCCTGGCTAAGTTCATTTCCTGAATTAAGCTGGTAAAGGTAGACTAAACACTTTTGTGCCACCATGAAGATTCCCTTGTGGTGATCAAGAAAATTAACACTACCACCCTGGGAAAGGACGAAGACCATACTTCCCTCAAAAAAGTTTAAGTGTGAAGGAAAAGGATGGGCGACGAGGATTATTTCAAGGTTACTGACCCCACCTCCAGAGACTAAGCTGGATCATGCAAGTTACATTACAGTTTGCCCTTCCTCCAATTTCCAGTTATCATGCTTAGTTGAGCTACCAAGGGGCTAAGAACACTGCCCATCTTTGAAAGATTGAGGAGTCTCCAAAACCTTCAAAAGTTGGTTCATCAATAGAAATATACAAACTAAATTC
This sequence comes from Halocaridina rubra, assembly GCA_037179515.1. NCBI lineage: Eukaryota > Metazoa > Arthropoda > Malacostraca > Decapoda > Atyidae > Halocaridina > Halocaridina rubra. The sequence goes on from JAXCGZ010005817.1 coordinate 107,665, forward strand.
TAGCGATTCTAGTTAATTGTGAATGCATCCACTATTACTGCATTTTAGTCTCTGATAAAATTATTATAGCTCAGTTTCTAGTTTAACTATGTGACAAATAAATCCACATTAAACTTGCACACTAGTTTCCTGACTTTCTGATATGATATTTGGTCCCGTGATCAATAGGATGGGGGACAGCTTTGGTGATAGATCATCCTCAATGATGTTTTTTATGCCTTCAATGTAATAATCTGAATTTGTGTGTCTCCTCTTCCTTTATAGAATGTTCAATGCTTGTACCCACTGGTTCAGGGCTCAAAACCTACCTGAGCCTCCCATTTTTATGTTTCTCAAGACAACATAATGAAACAATAGCTCATCTACTATTGGGGGATGTAATCCGAGTGACTCCTTTGCACACCCAATTGAGAGAGAATGAGAAACAGTACTGGAAGATGTAACGTATTCTATCTGAACTCACCAAGAGCTGAGGCTTAGACTTGTATTGTGCCTAAATCCTGTCCTCAACATGAACTCGTGGCTACAATTTATCACATAATCAAAGCAAAATTCTAGAATTTGAATTTATATTTATATATAAACTTAGAAATAAAGAATCTGTATCAGTAAAAAGTTATTTATCTTCTTTTTGAAAAGCTGTCCTTTAAAGTGTAATTACATATACAGTATCTCTTTGTTTCATTACTTTAGTAGCTATCTAATATTTATGTAACACTCATATTCACTCACAAAAGTCATAATTCTCAGTACAGTACTTATGACCCTGCCTTTTATCAAAATTCTGTACTTGCTCTGATTAACTATTATATGGTTATCTAGTACCAAACCTCCCATAAATTGCTTCTCAATATCAACACAGTATCTGTTATGTGCAAATGGATGAATAATCTCTTAAATGATATATCAGTCAGAATTATACTATCGGTATATTAGACAAATCCATCAGATAACATAAATGCGATATCAGTGAATTCTGTAAAACTGAATAACTATCATCTATTTTCTCTTCTGAAAAAGTGCAAATATAAAAAAGTTTCCACTCTCAATGCGCATAAACAGAATGGAGTACATTACATTATTACTGCTCCCTTTCCAAGCAAAGGTTTCACAATATTAAAATTATGACATTAATTCTCACAATGTAAATATCAATATCAATTAATTTATATATTGTACTGTACTGCATGGATAGCAGTCAAGAGAATACCGAAGATGGCCAGGGCGTACCCCGCTCACGCAACGCACAGAGGAGCCCGACCTCTGTTGAAACTGGATGAGGGTTACCGCATCAATATGGACGGGTGCGGCTAAAGAAGCGAGTCCATACCCTGAGGATTGCTACTCTTAACATCGGTAGCATGACCGGTAGAGGAAGAGAAGTTGCGGATTTGATGGAGAGAAGGAAGATTAACATACTGTGTGTACAAGAGACAAGATGGAAAGGAAATAAAGCGCGAGATTTGGGTGGAGGCTACAAGTTGATATACAGTGGAGCGGATGAGAGAGGAAGAAATGGAGTGGGTGTGGTGCTAGACCCCCAAACCAAGGAGGAGCTGGTGGAGGTGGTGAGGAAGAGCAGCAGGATTTTGAGGATCAAGTTGCTATATGGTTAGGAAGCAATAAACGTGATCAGCGCATATGCCCCCCAAGTTGGGTGCGATGACGCAGAGAAGGAAATGTTCTGGCAAGAAATGGACGAAGCACAGAGGGAGGTCCCGCCAGGGGAGAGGTGTGTCGTGGGCGGCGACTTAAACGGGCATATAGGACATGACAACGATGGAGTGAGACGAGTTCATGGAGGCAAAGGTACTGGAGTGAAAAACCAGGAGGGGGAGAGCGTGCTGGATTTTGCCATAGCATTTGACATGGCGATCCTGAACACGTTCTTCATGAAAAACAGCTACCGGACATACAGGAGTGGTCCCAGAGAGAGTCAAATCGACTTCCTCCTATATCGAAGAGAAAACATCCAAGAAGTGGAAGACTGTAAAGTACTACAAGGAGAGAGTGTGGGAGCGCAGCACAGCCCAGTTGTGGCGAAGCTGGTTGTAAGGACGTGAAGGACCGGAGTCGAGAGGGGAGAACCTAGGATCAAGTGGTGGAAACTCAAGGATGAGGTGGTGCGGCAGGAGTTCAAGAGGAAAGCACTACAAAGGATAGAAGAGGCGGAGGAGGTGGATCAGTGGTGGAAAAGGAACAGTGAAGTGATCAGGAGTACGGCAGAGGAAGTCCTCGGAAAATCATCTGGAAAGAAGCCGAGAAACGGAAAAAAGTCTTGGTGGTGGTCCTCAAATTGCAAAGAGAAGATAGAAAAGAAGAAAGAGATGAAGAAAGCTTACGACAAGGAAAGAACAGAGGAGCGTAAAGCTATGTTGAAAGATGCAAATAAGGAGGCGAAGAGGGCTGTAGCACAGGCGCGTGCAGCAGCACTGCAGGATATGTATGAGAACCTTGAAACAAAGGAGGGACAGAAGAGAATCTATAAGTTAGCAAAAGGAACAGATCGACAAAGGACCTAACATCAATGAAGCAAATCAAGGATAAGAACGGAAGAGTGCTTACTGACCCCGACATGATTAAAATGCGGTGGAGGGACTACTACGAAGAACTTCTAAATCAGGAAAATCCAAGAATACGAAGAGGTGAAGGAGTGGGAATGGAGGGAGAGGTAGACCCTGTGAGTGAGGCGGAAGTCAGAGAAGCGTTGAAGAAGATGAAAAATGGAAAGTCAGTAGGGCCAGACCAGATTCCTGCAGAGGTATGGAAGAGTTTGGGCGAAGAAGGGATACAGGTGCTGACAAAGTTCCTGAACATGGTGATGAAGGAAGAGACTATCCCGAATGAATGGAGAGATAGTATAATGGTACCGATTTTCAAAGAAAAGGGAGACATCCAGAGTTGCAACAACTACAGAGGAATTAAGCTAACATCTCACACTATGAAACTGCTGGAAAGAGTGTTGGATAAAAGGCTGAGGGAGGAGACAGAAGTTTGTAGTGAGCAGTTTGGTTTTATGAAAGGTCAAGGAACAATGGATGCAGTATTCGCAATGAGGCAGACAATGGAAAAATATAGAGATAAGCAAAGAGGGCTGTACATGGCGTTTATTGACCTGGAAAAAGCTTATGATCGGGTCCCGAGAAGCGGAATGTGGAGGAGTATGAGGTCGAAGGGAGTGAAGGAGAATTATGTCAAGATAGTTCAGGACATGTACAAGGAAGCCACAACAAGAGTAAGAAGTACAGTTGGCACTACAGAGCCTTTTCAGGTGAAAGTTGGACTCCATCAGGGATCAGCTCTTAGCCCCTATCTATTTAACCTTCTCATGGATGTGATGGTGGAGGAGGTGACAAAGGAGGCAACATGGAGCATGCTCTTTGCAGACGATATTATTTTGGTCTCCGAGAGCCGTGAAGAATTGCAAGAGAGGTTGGAGCTATGGAGGGGTTTGCTGGAGGATTACGGACTGAAGGTGAGCAGACAAAAAACGGAGTACCTGGAGTGTAATGTGACACAAGGAGGCGACATGTTCATGCAAGACCACAAGCTCCCAAAGGCGGACGCCTTCAAATACCTCGGCTCCTACGTAACGAAGGATGGAGACCTAGAGAGAGAGATTGATCATAGGATCCAGGTAGTGTGGAACAGCTGGAAGAGAACATCACGGGTGCTATGTGACAAGAAAATCAGTGCTAGGTGAAAGGAAAAGTGTACAAGTCAGTTGTGAGACCAGCGTTGCTGTACGGAGCGGAGACGTGGCCAGTGAAAAAGGTTCAAGAAAGGAAGATAGATGTCGCAGAGATGAGAATGCTGAGGTGGATGTGTGGGGTGACGAGGGAGGACAGGATACGAAATGACCGGATCAGAGGTACAGTGAAGGTGGTGGAGGCGTCGGCGAAAGCGCAGGAGAGGAGATTACAGTGGTTCGGTCATGTGAAGAGGAGAGAAAGAAAACTACGTGGGTGTGAGAGTGATGGAGATGGACGAGCAGGGCAGACGTAGACGAGGAAGACCTAAACTACGGTGGAAGGACCGACTGAAGGAGGATCTCAGAGAGAGACAGCTGGGGGAGGAGCAAGTGATGAACCGGAACCAGTGGAGACGACTAGTGAAGAGATGCGACCCCATATGAAAATGGGAACGCAAATAGAGGAAGAAGAAGAAGAAGAAGACTGTACTGCATATGCCTAGTGCTAGTGGATATCCCATTATATGCAGATGACTCATATTATGACAACATTGTACATTTGTCTAAACTAGGTTGGTACAAGATTATGGAACGTATTCCAACATATATACTTTGTAAATAATCTAGTCTGTGAATATGAACAAACACAATTTGCTACTAAATTTTCATTAAACTATACAATAATTATAAGTAAAGAAATCCTCCTTGATTCAAAGATGCACATCATATCACTTAAAAAAATACCAAACACATAGCTGTAAATACGATTTTATTTGAAATACACATGAATACAAAGTTTGCAAACACAGCTGTACTGTATCTGTATTTATCAAGTTAATGGCATTATTTATTTATTTGCTTATATATTTGGTTATATTGAATTATACTGAATAAAAAAACAAAACACATAGCTGTACATACAGTTATATTCAATATAGTTTGTTGAGTGTAGTATAAGAATCAGGCATCACGAGGCATTAGAAGAGGGAGAAGAACCACCGCTCAGTTTATTCCCACCCGCAATATTGTGTCTAGTGCTTTTGTCTGCTCTCTCGTTGTGTTGGCTCATTACTGATATTACTCAAGGGCGATTGGAGGGGTCAACTGCCAGTCATCTGGAGGTTAAACAAGAAGGCCTGGATAATTCTTCAAATATTCGGGGACTGGTTCAGCAACCATTTTATCACAGAAGCAGAGAGGTATTGTGCTTCCAAGGGTCTGCCCTTTAAGATTTTGCTAATCCTGGACAATGCTCATGGTCACCCTGCCCATTTGGATGTAAAGGTGGTTTATCTTCCACCTAATACCACCTCCTTATTGCAGCCAATGGATTAGGGGGTTAATGCCTCTTTCAAAACCTACTATCTCCGAAGAACAATCACTATGGTTCTCGAGGCAAAGGAAGACAAGAACTTTAGACTCTCAAGGACATCTGGAAGTCGCACAATATTGTTCATGCTGTGAAGACTATAGCTGATGCTTGGAGGAAGTGATGCAATCCAACTTGAATGGGGTATAAAAGACTTCTTACCCCTACTTTGTGAGTGATTTTCGAGGCTTTGAGGAGACAGTTGAGGCTGTAACAAAGAATGTAGTTGTCATGATCAGAGAGCTCGAATAGGAGGTGGAAGTTGATGATGTTAAAGAGCTCCTGGAATCTCATGGCAAGGAGTTATCTACAGAGGACCTCATTCAACTGGAGAAGCAGATGACTGAGGAGGAGGAAGAACTACCAAGCCCAGAGCCCAAGAGATTTATGATCAAGGAATTGGAAGATGCATTTGCCTTGGCAGAGGAACTGTTAGCAAAGCTTGAGGCTCAAGGCCCCAATGTTTCCAGGTACAATAAGGTGGAGGGAGGGATCAATGATATCCTGAGGTATTACAAGGAAATATATGCAGAAAAGAAGAGGGCATCCTTCCAGACTAGCCTTAACCAATTCTTCGTGAAGGTAGAGCGCCCACCAAAAGATCCTGTACACTTTACCTCGGGTGCCTCCACATCTATAGACTCACCTGCCCCATTTATGTTGTATTGCCTCTCCAAACTCACCTTCCCCAGTCTCCTCAGGACTTGCCTCTCTAGCTTCCACCTCCCAATAAGCCAGTCTCTCATTTCCTATACAAGCACACCACTATAGTATAAATAAGCAATACCTACAGTTTTGTTGTGGTGAAATACTCTTATGCTAATAAGTGTTTTATTATCTTACAATGAAAAGTTGTTTTGTTGTAATGTAATATTTTTATGCTTATAAGTGTTTTATTATTTTACAATTAGAAGTTATAATACAGTACAGTATATTTTTCTAAAGATTATGTATTGAATGTTCCTTTGCCTCTCCAGACTCATCTGCCCCAGTCTCCTCAGCAGCTGCCTCTCCAGGTTCCTCCTAATAAGCCAGTCTCTCCCTCCCTATGCAAGCACACCACATGAGTACAGTAAAAGTAGGCAATGCAGTACCTACAGTTTTGTTGTAGCATAATATCTTTATGTTTATGTGTGTTTTATTATCTTACAATGAGAACTTATTTTGTTGTAGTGTAATATTCATATGTTTATAAGTGTGTTTTATAATCTTACAATGAGAACTTACAGTACAGGTACAGTATTTTTTCTATAGATTATGTATTGAAAGTTTTATTGTCTCTCCAGACTCACCTGCCCCTGTCTCCTCAGCAGCTGCCTCTCCAGGTTCCTCCTTATAAGCCAATTTCTCCCACCCTATGCAAGCAAACCACAGTACGGTACTTACAGTTTTGTATTATCCAGTATTATTGTTGTGTCATACGGTACAGATAATAATAAGATCTAAGGAGAATTATTGGAATAGACATCATGAAAGTAATGCAGAGGTATATTAAAACCCAGCAGAGAGCTGGATATTCATTACACATCTTTTATAATCCGTTCACATCTGACAGATCATTACACTCTCCATCACTGTTTCTCTTTACAGCCTGATAAAGGCTGTTTTATTTTATCATTTTTTGTCCCATCCTGGTGTCACAATAATCTTAATAAAAAAAAAAATAAAAATAAAATAAAAATTAAAATTAAAAAAAAAATTAAAAAAATCCCCGATACAGTGAATCAGCTATAGGGATTATTGTATATCAAGTTAATGGCTTTACTTCTTTATGTATTTTTTTATACTGAAGGATTATGTTGAATTTCAAAGAAAAATACCAAACAGAGTCATAAATAAAATTTTATACAAAATAGCTTGTTGAACATTGTGTAAGAATACGGCGTCATGCAGCATTAGAAAAAGAAAAAGAACCACCACTCACTTTACTCTCGCCCACCATATTGTTTCTCATGTTCATCTACTTGCTCTGAAGAGGGAGTGAAAGTGAAGAGTTTGTGGCCAGTAGGGGTTGGTTTAATTATCTTAAGAATTGTGCTAATTTGCATTACCTATGGGTAAGAGGCGAAGCTGCTAGCTAGTGGCGAGGAGAAAGCAGCAAAAGAGTTTCCCCAATGTGTTAGCAGAAATAACTAGGGGGGGTGGTTACCATCCCTTGCAATGCCCCTTGCAGTGTGCAAGCTGACCACACAAGTAAAGGTTAGCAATATTGTACTGTATATTGTACTGTAGTGCAATTTTACGATTTTTATGTTTTAGATTACACAAGTAAAGGTAAGAAATACTGTATATATATATATATATATATATATATATATATATATATATATATATATATATATATATATATATATATATATATATATATATATATATATATATCTATATATCTATATATATATATATATATATATATATATATATATATATATATATATATATATATATATATATATATATATATATATATATATATATGCAGCTTCAAAGAAAGGTCAGTGTACAAAAACAATAACTATTGTTCTGGTTTTTATTCAGTGTGTAATCAGATTGGGAGAGGAGTCTTTATTGCAGATATGACTGTCAAGTGAGAGGCAAACTACTATCACTAACATGATGCAAGGCTTCAAGGTTATATGACTCAATTTATTAATCCAACACTTTTGTCCTTCTCATCACTTTTTGTTCTCTATTTCCTTTGTTATCTTTTTCTTCTATTTGCTTCATCTTTCATTCAACACTTTTGTCCTTCTCTTCACTTTTGTTCTCTATTTCCTTTGTTATCTTTTTCTTCTATTTGCTTCATCTTTCATTCTCTTTCTATTTCTATCTCATGTTTTCTCTTTCTTTATATCTCATTCTCTTTTCTTTTGTTCTATCTATAATTCTCTTTCGGTGAATAAAAGGTAATTACTTATTTGTTTGGTATTTTACCCAAATATATCGTTTTAAAGAAAATGCATTTCGTTTTCTTAAATTTTTGTCTTTCGCACTCTCTCTAGACTTATCCGGCCTATGCCCGGCTTGTGGGTAAATTTTTTCGCCTGCTATTAAGGAGATAAATTGCACATCCTAGAACTAAAAACAGAAGGTCATATGACTTTAGTATAAACAGCTCTACCTCCAAAAATACGAAAACTTATCTTAAACATATATATACCACTACAAAAATATTTAATATGGCTGACAATGCTAAAGTAATACCTTGGCATATGTTATATTATTCACCACCTCGAATAACATGATACTGGATGCCATCAATTTCAACTAAATTAACATTTGACGGAACAGCATAAGATGGCAATGACAGAGTTGTCCTTGTATCACTTGCATTTGTAGTTTGTTCCATGGAAATATCGAGAGTTTCAAGCCTTGGTTCTTGTAAAATCGTATTTAATGGATTATTATGAGTAGGGCTGACCCTGACAATCTGAAAGTCCCCAACAGAATCATGTATATTTAGGTGGTCTGCTGTTGTCACTTGTATAATTTCCTCTGCACAAGATTCTGGTTCAAAGTTATGGAAAGACAATTTATGATCATGAAGCATCTCTGCGACATTAAAAACAGCATCACAGAGTTCGCATTTATAGACACAATGATCCTGGTCAATAGTAATGTGAATATTTTTTGGTATACTATTGTGCTCAGAGAGTATGTGATTTTGAAGTGCAATGTGGGTGTCATAAACATAAGGACAAGATTTACACTGATACACCTGTTGTCCCTCAACAATTAATGGAAATCTTTCACCCCCTTCAGTATAACTGATCTCACCGTGAGCCTTTTTCATGTGAGATAAAACGCTCTTTTCTGTCAAACACAACTTATGGCACAGTTCGCATTCATATTTGGCTGATCCTACATGTCTTTTCAGATGTTTCCTTAGAATTGCTCTGGTACTCAGTTCTGCATTGCAGATATGGCAAGTATGCACTTTATCTCCTTTTCTTTCCTTCTTTTTATGAGCCATACCCTCATGTACTCTGAGAGACTGAAAATTCTTTGCTGAATAAGCACATTCTTTACAATTCAAGTCCTGCGAGGTTCTACTCACAGATTCCTTAGAAGAATACTGGGTGTCTTCAGACATCAATGAATGTGCTTTCTTTGAATGTGCTTTTAACATGGACTGATAAGCAAATCCCTTTTCACAAATATCACAGAAAAATTTTAACTTCATGTGTTTCATCTTTTTATGAGTAGCCAGAGCACCTGTCGAGAGAAACACTTTATCACATACATCACATACGGCATCGTGAGTTTTTCTATGGACCCAAAAAAGTGCATTGCAATCAAACATCATACCACAGATCTCACATGGCCCACAATGTAAACTATGATGATGATCTAAGCGTTTTTGATTGTTGTAAACTCGATTACAATAATTACATATAAATTTATATTCTTTTGCCACTTCATGATCTTTGTGATCTCTTACAATGTGTTCTCTTAGGTATATATTTTTAGAATACTTTTTATTGCATGCCTTACATACAAAATTCTTTGCATGAGTATGCGCTGGCACTCTTTTACGCTTAAATTCATCCTTAAAAGCTACAGTCAAATCAATTGCTATCTCTTCATCTACCTCATCATCTGTTATCCATTCTTGGTCCTTACATATATCTGCACATTTATTTTCATCTTTGACTTTCAAATTAGTCTTTATATCTTGTACTGTTTCATTTCCTTTACAAACTGTAGGAAGAATATCATTATCTGCCTCTTCTTTATAAGATATATATCCTAATTCGTCTTTGCTATCTTCTAGTAATAACTTTTCATAGCTCTTCCTTTTCTTCTTGCTTTTAAGTTTAGATTTACTAGTCCTTTTGGAGTTGGGCTTTTCCCTAACACGACAAGTTTTTTCCTTCACTTCCTCCCAAAAGCGATTATCTTCTTCAGAGGAGTAACCCTGCAGGGGCAGTCCATATTTTTTTCTGAGTAATTCCTCTGTTAAGAAAAGGATTCACAATATTTTAATAATTTCATAATCATATCAGCATCCTATACAAAAGAATGAAATACAATAGCTTAAAGTTACAATCATTCTTTTAATTTTTGCATACTTAATGAATTCTTCCGCAAATGTCATTGTCATCTGCCTAATCCCCATCCCTTCTCCTGGTCATTTTGGAGCAAGAGTAGACAATAAGAAGAGAAAATCCCATTTAGACCTTAAATAAAAATCAAGGGATATATTAGAGTAGAAAAAGCATACTATGGATGAACATTACAAAGAAAAAATATAAATCCTGAACAATATAGCAAATGCCTCTTGCTCCATTTGAGATTCTTCTGGTTCATATTGTTATATATAAAAAAAAATTCAATCAAACTTGTTAACCATAGGAATTACATAATAAATATTCACCTATGTAAATATGGTAATGCAGTTTTAAATAGCTGTTCTTTGCTTCTAACATCAATATTTATAGCAAAGCGCAAATATTTTTCTGTCATATGACAGGAAATTTTTATAACATCTTACCAGACAACATAAATAGTTATTCTATACTATCATGAAAATTCATGTGTGAACCCATAATAAACGAAAAGTGTAACATAAAGGAATAAACAGTTCATAAATCATGTACGGGAATATATATTCAAGTACAAGTTCTGAATATCTCTTTTATCAAATTCTGAAAAAATCAGAGGTTGAATTAAAAGATATTTGGTGATATTCACTTACAATAAAGACAGGCTTAGGAGCAGTGTCTTGCTTTCTGAATATACACACATGTAGCAATAGAGAAGAGTACAAAGACTATCAATGAGGGATTACACAGCATATAGGTTGTAGAGCAGAAATACCTTAATAAATATGATCAGGTAATGTGTCTTGACAGATACAAATTAACTCTAAAAAGTTAACGATGAAATATTTAAGAAATTAGAGGTAACGTGCTGAGTAATGTCTCGAAAAATGAATACACATACAAGTTTATAATGGATGTACTGTATAACCAAAAGTACTTATATAGGCAGTAACTCAATGTAATGCATTTTAGTTATTTGTATGATAAGGATGATGCCACAGATATCAAATTGAAGGTGGAAAATATTAGAGAACAATGTAAGAAAATAAAAAACTAAGGATAATGGCAGAAAAGCCTTGGAAAATTAAAGGAGAAGAAATAAGGGATAAGTACAAATTCTCTGCATTATACGAATAGAGATAATTTTTAAGTTTAATTTTTTTTTTACGATAGAGACACCAGGACAGGCAAAAAAAAAAAGATAAATAAATTTGCCCTTACCAAGCCTGGGCACGAAGAAAACATAAAGTTTAGATGAACAGAGATGTTAATGGCAAACACAAGGTAGAGCTACTTAAAGAAGTGATGTGAGTAATATTGTCAGAAAACAAGAGCTGGAAAGAGGTATCACATAGAGCAATGAATATTGACAGAAAAAAAATGAAAAACATAGCATTTGATATTAACCCCTATTAAATATACTTTCAAGAATAAAAAAGTAGAAACATTAATTTGCAATCAAAGGGATATTGGATCATCTATTAAGATACAGAAAATATAAAGTAATGTGGTTTGGCTTTTGAAAAAATAATTAAAGAGACAATTTAAGAGATCTCCCAATCTTATACAAATCCAGGAGATTAAGACACGGAATGTATTCCTAAAAAGTAGAATCTGGGTCATAAAATTCATTGCCTTGGAGGAGCTTCAACTCGGAAACAGGTGAAAGGATGACAACTCTCAAACATATGATAAGACTAGCATCACAAAAGGTAAGAATACAGAGTTATCTAAAAGACAAAAATATATTACTAATGTGTTGCAATGTGGAATTAATGAAAAACAAATTTGTTCAAATATATTCTGATGGATGGCGGGTCGATGACAGAAAGCTAGAGGTATATGGAAAAAGTAGAAAGAATGGAAATTACATGCACTTAGCAGGGATCAATTGAAGCACTGGAATAAGCAAGGAAAACACTGATGTACATGAAGAAACAAATTAGCTTCACGGAAATCACCCTAGGGAAGTTAATTCCTTCGAGAAGTATGACATCAGAATTAAAATTATGTAGTAAGCATAAAAAAAGAGAAACAACAAAATACCAACTTTTTTAGGTTTCTGGAATTTTTAAAAAATATCCAGCAAGAACTTGCTAACTGTGTCCATTCTCAGTCTAACAAAGTGCTTTACTGGTTAAGAATTACAGCAAGTGCTATGCTCTTCAGTAAAAAATTAGCACATTACAAAATCTGTAAAACTAAATAATGCCTAAAAGTTGTATTTTCAACAAATTACTGTATTTATGAAGAAAAAAAAGGATAAAACTTCTCTGAAATCATATGGATATGAACAGTTAACTAAAAAGGAGACAAAAAAATTTCAAATAAAGTCTTTTTTCGAACTTTGCAATTTAATCACGAAAAGTATGATCATAACACTTTCACAGGATCAAGGAGAAAATTCTACCGAATTTTATTCAGGGCAAATGAGTTTTCTTGAGCAAAATAAATAATGTATTTGTGAGATGCTTTCATATATTGTACAAGAAACAGAATTGAATTTATGCAAGTGACATTCTTGAAAAAAAAAATAATACTTCCTCAACTATTTTCAAATAATACACTATAAATTCAAAAGTATAATTTATGCCAATGTCACTAAATGAACGAAATAATTTTTTTTTTTTCATTTTTTCAGAAACTACTAAATACAGACTTATAATATCAATAAATGAAACTACTTAAACTACATAACAATTCCTTCTCACTTTTTCATATAACATACCAAATACTTTACTATGATAAAAAAATTACTTTTAAACACAGGACCTTCACTTTTTCAATCCCAACAATGTGCCACGATATATATAGAGTGCGTGATATTGCTAATACTAGCTGCTGTCAAAAACATCACACCAAAAAATAGACAATGCATAACATAGATAAGCTGATAATGTACACAACAAAATATTAATTATTTTGATACTTGAAAGGCTTAAGACTTTTGTTCAGCAACATCAAATATGGTGTACCAGTAACTACTTCACTCAGCATCAACTATCACACTTTAGAAAAAAGTCTATGCATAGCAAGAACTCCAAAATAATGTCAACTTTTCAAAACATACATGAGAGAGAGGGAGAGAGATGAAAAGAGAATGTATTCAACATCTTTTTAAATTATAAATCCAGGGGAATACATATGTAACAGTGTTACTAGACTGTGCACAAATATGTTTGATACTTAGTTACTAATTATTTATCTATATTGCTAAATTTTACCTGGCCTTATAGGTAGTGTTAGGAAACGGCCAATTGTTGCAAAAAGATACTATGGAACAACAATAATATTAACAGCCACATTAAGAGAACTTCAATTCTATGAAATACAGATCTCCAACATGATACCTTGACTAAATATGAAATAACAAAAAAATAAGGTACTGTACATGCTAATTTAAGGATGATTTCATTATATAAAAATATATACAGGAATCCAATAGAATTTATTTAAATGGGCACCATTCAACAGGTGTTTGGGATTCTACCGTGAGAATACCAAAAGACTTCATTTTATTCAAAATAAATATCAGGCTCATTATTATTGAGATTTCTAATGAATTCATGTAAATACTGAATTAGTTATGATGAAATTCATTTCAAATATTTCTACCTCTGTAAGAAACTGATGAGGCGCTAAATAAGACTCAACAAACTAGGAATCAAGGTAGGAGGCTTATCAAGCAACTTCAGTTTTCTTGTAATCAACTAAATCCACTGATTATTTAACTGAGAAACCATGTTTAAGTGAAAGAAAACACTGTCTTGTGGACAGACTGCATATGTGCTTGTAGATCCTCAACAGTGAAATAAGTCTGGTGGCACGGAAAGCAGGGATAACTGATCTGCACAGAGGACACACAAGTATTGCTTCTCTCTTCAAAGTCACAGTGATGCTTTACCTTGTGTTCAAAAAATGCTTCGACATTACTAAAATTGACAAGGCACGTTTCACATCTAATAATAGTATCTGCAGTGATGTGACCTTTCTTGTGTACTGTAAGACTTCTTTGTGAATCAAATGTCTTATTGCAACAATGATAGGACTTCTTCTTTTGATGGAATTTACCTCTGTGGATTGGTAAGGACTTCTGAGAACCAGTAAAATCACATTCTTCACATGCATACTGATTTAAGCTCGTTGATGAATGAACACGCCTTACAGCTACATCAGACTGCATTAACACTTCATTACTGCATGTAGCACTCTGCTGCCGACCACTCTCATGTAAAGTTTCCCAACAAAGATTCATTTCTTTTGAATCTTCACACACTTCATCAAAATTTTCAATTAATGAATTATTAATTTCCTCTCTGCGACCTAGAAAGAGAGCATTACAATCAAAACTTGTTCCACACATCTTACAAGGTATCTTTAACCTATGAATATGGCTTGCAAGATCTTCAGATTCTGCAAAAATGCTGCCATAATGAACACAAGTGTGCTTATATATCTCTGTTACTTTATTATTGCTATGCATAGTATCAAAATGATTACCAAAGAGACCATTACACTTGAAGACTGCACCACATATCTCACAAGGTCCCTTATGATGTGTCAGATGATTTTCCAGATCTTCAGAAGAGGAGAAACACCTGCTACAGTAAACACAGTGGCAGCTAAATACGTCTGCAACTTTGTTTTCATTGTGCTCCTTAATATGTTCTTTGAAGCCAATGATATCTAAACACTTGTATCCACACATATGACACAAAAATATATTTCCTTTATTGTCACCATCATCTGACTCTATACTACAGCCAACTGTCATATCGGATTCATTCTCTTCACCATCATTTTCTGAGTCTGTAAACCAGTCTGCATAAATGGATTCTAATTTATGCTGTTTAACTTCAAGTTTGGTATCATTGAAAGAGCCCTGATCTCCATGAAGCCATTGTAAATGAGAAAGTTTACAAGTACTCATCAAACTTCCTGTTGGGCCAGTATTGGGTGATTCTGAGTAACATAAGAGACTTTGCTGTTTCTTTGCAGATTTACAGTAATCCTTCTTTTTAGAGACCATTGTTTTTGGCAATGAGTTATTACACTTTCTCTTTTTTGCATTACCTTTCCGTCTGATCTTCCTATATATTTTCCTTCTCTTTTTATCCATCACCTCCCAGAATTTATCATCATCAGAGTAGAATAATTCACTTCTGGTATCCAACACATAAGATGATTTTCCCTTTCTTGGTGCTGATGAAAGAAGGACAGCTCTTTAGTTTAAAGACTGACGAAATCAAGAATCAAAAAGTAAAAACCGAATGCAGCTCTATCATTCACTCCAATTTTATACACTTCAGATTTATCAGCCACAAACAAAATAATAGTTTATGTTTGTATTTTATAAATCTGGATAAGTAAAAAATCACTCTTACAAAAAATGAATCCAGAATACTCAAAGAGTATACATAAGAACAGCAAAATTTACAATAACTTTAAATCAAAATGATCTTACAAAGGTTCCAAACCAGTAGGATCTTTGCATTACTGTGCAATAAGCAAAAGGTTGTTAAAATTACTTTATTTTCATGATTACCTTTACAAATAGATGGAACAATGGAAATATATGAACTTCATAGATAATGAATAGCTTAAAATTACAGGATATCATATCGGGTATCATTCATTTTCTGAGCACTTAACAAATTGGAAATGCTGGAATGCGACTACCAAAAATTTTACAGCATTAGTTATTTCTAGTAGACATTTTTCCCATTTACTACTTAGAGACTGTACACACACCATCCACCATTTCATTACCAAAATACATAACATATGTGAGCATAAATTAGTGATAGTTATACAGAAAAAGTATACATAGCATGGTGGTCAAAACCCTTGTAATACATAAGTGTTTAGTACTCGAAGTATCCTAAAGGTGAAATAAACTTACAATTATGTTCAATTAATTCCACTGACCGATCCCAAAAAGTAAATAAATGACTAAACAAGGAAATTTCTGTACTAATATTCTAATGCATCTGCAATATCCATATATCATTATCTAATACAGGGCGTTCCCGGTGTTCGTCGCTAAGTGGGACCATAAAATGCAACAAATAAAGATAAGACAAATAACAAAACCATATCTCATTACAATCAATGTATTAGGGGACTAATATGGACTGGCCATCATACATTCAAGTACTACTTTCGATTACAAACCACTATAAAATGAGAAGTTATATATACACAAATGTAATTATAAATTAGAAATAGCAATAATGGAAAAAACGAAAATGTATGAATTAATAATATAATTAAAGGAAAAAATGCAGCATACAATATACCTGACAACACTGAGGTAGCACACATGATAGGGGGAGATGGGGTACCTAAGCAACGGAGGAAGGAAAATGGCATTA
>JAXCGZ010005818.1:2500-5000 GCA_037179515.1 Halocaridina rubra
TATAAGAAAGAAAAAGACTGTGAGCATAAGTCTATTGTGAGAAATGTGTGGAATGTAGTGAAGAGAGAGTGGAGGAGGGAGTGGAAGAAGAATGGGGCTGTGTGTGGAAAGGGACTAACTGGTGTAAGTAAAATGATAGGTAGTGAATGGTGGAATGAGTAGGTGATCGCTGTAGTGACTGAAAAGAAGTGGGCTTATGAGGTATGGTTGCAGGTAGGTTATGTAGACATGTATTTATTTACCTAATTGTATTTACCTAATTGTGTTTACGGGAAAGAGCCCAAAGCTCGTATCTTCCCGTCTCCTCATCGGTTCCATTTTATACTTAGTGATACTTATCATACCTGTCCTTAAAACTATGGATTGAGATAGCATTAACTACCTCCTCGCTTAGCGAATTCCAATTATCAACTACTCTTACACTGAAAAAGTATTTCCTTACATCCGGCAAAGAAGTTTTCTTACGAAGCTTCAAACTATGACCTCTAGTTCTAGAGCCAGCCATATCAAAATATCGATCCCTATCTTGTATGAAAGGTATTGTATGAAAGGTGAAGAAGTTGCTTGTCTGAGAATTTTGAAAGGAATAAAAAGATGCTTTGGAAGGAAGTGAAAACAGTGAGGAAAGGTGAACGTGGTAGGGAGGAGAGGGTGAAAGGAGCAGATGGGCAATTGCTATTGGATGAAATAAAGATGAGAGAGAGATGGGTGAAATATTTCAAGAACTGGCTGAATGAGGAAGATGATAGAGAGGCAGAGATTGTGGCTGTGAAAAACGAATGGAGAGTGCCAATATAAGGAGATGAGAATGATTGAGATATAACAAAAGAGGAGGTACGTTTGGCATTGAGAGCAACGAAAGCAGATAAAGCACTAGGGATAGATGGGTGTCGTTTTGAATGCTTGTCAAAAGGTGGGGAGGCATTAGTGGAATGGATGGTAAGGTTGTTGAATATATGTTTCAGGAAAGGGGGGTCCCAGATGATTGGAGGAGTGCATGTGTAGTTCCACTTTACAAAGGGAAGGGAGATAAGTATGAGTGTTGTAGTTTTAGGGGAATTAGTTTGTTGAGTGTATTTGGTAAGGTATATGGAAGAGTGCTAATCGAGAGAATTAGGAAAGATACTGACAGATTGATTTGGAGAGTACAGTGTGGGTTCAGGAGAGGAAGAGGATGTGTGGATCAGGTGTTTGCGGTAAGACAGGTGTGTGAGAAGTTCTTGCAGTAAGGTAGTGGCACTTTTTGGGCCTTTATGGATTTAGAGAAAGCATATGACAGGGTAGATAGAAAGGGGTTGTGGAGAGTGTTCCGACTGTATGGAATAAGTGGAAGTTTGTTGAATGCGGTGAAGAGTTTTTACATGAATAGTAGAGCATGCGTGAGAGTTTGGAATAGTATGACTGATTGGTTTGAGGTGAATGTTGGGCTACGTCAAGGTTATGTAATGTCACCATGGTTGTTTAATGTGTATATGGATGGAGTGGTAATGGAAGTAAATGAAAGAGGATTAGACAGAGGCCTGGAACTACTGGGTGAGGATGCAAGGTTGTGGAAATTGAGTCAGTTGCTGTTTGCGGATGATACTGCACTGGTGGCTGATACTGAGAATGAATTGATTAATTTGGTGACTGAGTTCATTAGTGTGTGCAAAAGAAGGAAGTTGCTGGGTAAATATTGGTAAAAAGTAGAGCCACAAGATGCACGAGGAGTGTTAATGTTGGCAGATTGAATGTAGGAGTGAATGGAGAGTTGATTGAATAAGTTGAGAGTTTTAAAGTATCTGGGGTCGCAGATGTAGAGGTAAATCACAGAGCGAAGGAAGCTAGTAAATATCTAGGTATGTTGAAAAGTGTAATGAGAAATAGATATTTGGGGATGAATGCAAAGAGAAGGATATACGAAGGCGTGATTGTGCCTACAGCATTGTATGGAGCAAAGACTTGGAATGCAAGAGAGGATGAAAGGAACAAATTGAATGTAATGGAGATGAGGTGTTTGAGAGGTGTGATTGGTGTATCTAGAATAGATAGAGTGAGAAATGGGGATGTCAGGCAGAGAACGGGTGTTTGAATGAAGCCGTGGGACAGGTTTGATCAGAGAGTGTTGAGATATTTTGGACACATGGAAGGGGTGAGTGATGAACGATTAGTGAAGAGAGTGTGGAGTCCAGAAGTGATTTGAGTTAGGTCAAGAGGGAGACCTAGAATGAGATGGATGGATGGCGTGAAAAAAGCATTGAATGCATGTGGAATGTCAGTGGAACAGGGAAGGGTGCGTGCAAGAGATAGGAATGAGTGGAGGAATATTGTGCATATATGACGCGGCCCAAAGGGATTCCTCGCACCTGCTAGCTTAGTGAATTGTGGTGGATGGGTGTGAGGGGAGTTGCCATTTGATGAAGCGGTGGGGGTAAACCAGCTGCGGCTGTCGGCCTTCATTGCAGGATATTCTTGCCCGTCTACCTTGTGGATGACCCAAGCAGGGTGGAAGGGGGGGATA
>JAXCGZ010005818.1:7500-82500 GCA_037179515.1 Halocaridina rubra
TATTATTATTATTATTATTATTATATATTATTATTATTATTATTATTATTATTGTTATTATTATTATTGTTATTATTATTATTATTATTATTATTATTATTATTATTATTATTATTATTATTATTGTTATTATTGTTATTATTATTATTATTATTATTATATTATTATTATTATTATTATTATTATTATTATTATTATTATTATTAATATTATTATTATTATTATTATTCGTAGTTAATATAATTATGTAGAATTATGAAGTAAGTTTCAAGAAATTAATTTCTTTATCTATAATAGGTGCAGTTATGGCTGCCCTGTCAAGTACAGTGAGATATGGTGATTTTTTTATGATATTATATATAAAATATTCATATCATATCTTTATCATAATCAAGCACATTTCGATATATAAATCACACATACGCATACACATATGCATTCCATACATGAAACACACATCATGAAATCAAAATATATATGGAAATGTACTGGAATATCTTCATAATTATTTAAATCGATTTAAAGCTAATGTTTTATAAATCATCGCTGGTGGTTCAAGACTTTATTTTTTTCCAGTGTTGGCGCCAGAGCCCTAAGGATGAGTCAAGATGGCGCGGCGATGGAGGGAGCAGAAGCCGTCATTTGCGAAGATAAAGCCACGAGCACCGATGACGAATTATTGGTCTCTCCCACTCAGGAAGAAGGGCAGTTTTCTTCCTTGGGTCAAAATGGGTATTATCGATACATAGCGCAAGCAGCACAGGTTTGGGGTGCCGATTTAGTCGGGCTAGAACGCCCCCCAGATCGTCCCCACAGTGCCAAAGGGGGCCGTTATCTCCGTCACCAAGAATCCTTGAGCAGCAACAGTGATGTGTCTAGGCCGCGAAAGCCAGTCAAACTTCGCCGTCATCGTACGACTGACTCCTACGACAATGAGAATGCCCGAAGGCCAAAAGCGAGAGAGCTCAGACGTCAGTGGACTACTGACTCCTCCGATTCGGGATATTCCAAAAGGTATTCCCGAGAATTCCTCCGTCGTCAAGACACGGAAGAATCTGCCGGCTCCTCAAAGAAACTCATCAGAGACTTACAACGACAACCGACTAACGAATCGGTTTCTTCACTGAGACTCACCCGCCAGTCGTCTATACATAGTGGATCAGACAATCAAAGCCTTTGTCTTCTGCGTCAGTCCACTGTGGAGACTTACGATGATATATCCACGACGGATTTCTCCAGACCACAGTCATGCACAGGAGGTACCCTTATGGACTTTGCCCCTGTGGCCTTTCTCCCAAATGCCGCCCATCGCCAAACCCCAAGCACCACTGACCACACCGTCCTACCAGAGTATTCTCGCTCTGTGAGTGCTTCTTATGGCTTCAAAAACCCGAATAATCCTTATCACTACAGCTACAGCCTGGCTATTCCCTCCAGTGCTGGGCCACCTTTACTTTCACCTCACTCGTGTTCACTTATCAATCTCAGTACGGTGGAAATGGACGCAGGTGCTATCCACGAAATGCACATGAATCTGAAAGCTCTTTGCCCTGAAGTGAAAAAACAGGTGATTCCGAAAGACGCAGCTCCTGACGACGGTGATCCTGCACTTCGAAAAGCCAGAGAAAGAGTGAGGAGAAGAAAAGCTGACGATGAACTGCCTCGCAAAGTTAGGTGGTCCATAATGGCGACCGGAATTGTATTGTTGTTCATGTCAGTAATATTGGTCGGAGCTACACTGAAGATGGCTCCTCTAATAGACGAAATGGGTAAGTATTAGAACCGTCACATTTGTTATTTAATTTTTCTCCCATGTCCATGAGGATCAAGGATTTTTTTTTGTTATTATTTTTAAAGAAAATTTAAAGCCAAGACTCCGAAAGTTGAATGTTGGTAAAAATTAACCCTAGGTTTTAGTTAAAGTGATTTTACAGTTTAAAATAATGTAATCGTAGAGCAGGGAAGTTATAATTGAAACACTCAGTTTTATCTTTTTACCCTAAAATCCTGACATTATTTTGAACGAAAAATAATTACCTCACATTTCGTTATATATTAAAATATAATTCCCATTTGCATAGTAAAATATCAACCACTAAATTGGACCAAAATACTTTTGACAGGGGGTTTATATCTCTGAGATTCTGAACCCTAAAAAAAAACTTTATGTGACGCATGTCTAAATCAATTATATGATCCCTCGAGTTCTTCCAAAACTATTTCCCTAAACAGAAAAAAAAAGGAATGCGCTTTTTGATGCTTTATTATTTCATGGATGACAATTGAGTCTACACAACATACCGATATGCATATATTTTTTACCTATTTATGATTAACGAAATTATTTACCTTTTAATGAATAAGGATATGAGCCTTATGTCCTATATTCCGTTTTCTGATCAGTTTTCTAATTTGCTGACATTCGTCATGGGTTTACTTGAAACACTCTCTCTCTCTCTCTCTCTCTCTCTCTCTCTCTCTCTCTCTCTCTCTCTCTCTCTCTCTCTCTCTCTCTCTCTCTCTCTCTCTCTCTCTCTCTCTCCTGCATTATCTGTTCTTAAAGTAAAATAGAAAAGAAACAAAAAAGATTATTCTTGCATGCCAGTATACAAGTGATTAAGAATGACATAAATATATGAAGAAATAGGAAAAAAATGGAGATTACTCCGAAATTAAATCAAAAGACGAGATATAGATATACAAATATTCTAACAATAAAGTTAATGAAAATGTAGGAAATATTATAGAAAGAGTAAAAAGGAAAAAAAAATAAGGATTGCGCTTTTTACACTATTTATTAGTGGCAGAAATAAAGAAATAAAAAAAAAAAGAGTCAAATCGGGAGTAGGGGTAATATTTTTTTGCTATCTTGGGGGTCTCTTCTTGGCAATAGAGATTAAATGAGAGTACAGAGTGCCAAAGGCTTAACTCCTGTAGCAATTTACATATAACATGTTCAACGCTAAAGGTGTACATACACACATACCAACTATATATATATTTTTTTTAGGTATAGAGGTTTGTTTTTCTACGACCTGGATATAGGGAATTACAAGCTGTGCTTCTTCCCATTTGGACATGCGTGCATTTCACTCAGTATGTGTATGTGTGTGTTTGTGCATACACAAATATATATATATATATATATATATATATATATATATATATATATATATATATATATATATATATATCTTCTTCTTCTTCGTCTACATCTTTTCCCACTTTTATGTGGGGTCGATGTTTCTGGCCAGTTTTCTCCATTTGTTTCTGTCCCATACCTCATCACCCAACAAACCTTTAGACCTCAGGTCGTCATTGATGCAATCCATCCACCTACGCTTTGGTCTCCCTCTCCTTCTCCTACCCTGTATATCCATTTCCATCACCCTCCTCCCAACATACTGTTCATCCCTCCTAACGACATGACCATACCATCTTAGTCTACTTTCTTGTATCTTATCTGATATTTCTCTAACTTTTGAGGTACCTCTAATTACCTCATTTCTGATCTTATTGCTTCTTGTCACCCCACACATCCATTTCAACATCCTCATCTCTGCCACATCCAGTTTATTCTCTTGTATCTTCTTTATTGCCCATGTCTCTGCTCCATACATCATCGCAGGTCTCACAACTGTCTTATGCACTTTACTCCTCAACTTAATCTCTATTCTCCTGTCGCACAGCACCCCAGACACTTTCTTCCAGTTCTTCCATCCCGCTTGTATTCTGTGGGTTATTTCTGACTCTAGGTCACCATCCTCTGCTACTGTTGATCCCAAATACTTGAACTTTTCAACTCTTTTCAACACCTTCCCCTGCAAATTGACCTCCCCATCCTCATCATCTCTCAACCTCAAGTACTCTGTCTTCTTCCTGCTGATTTTTAGTCCTCTATCCTCCATCACTCTTCTCCACTCCTCAAGCTTCTCCTCCTCTACCTCTCGTCTGTTGCTACACAGTACAATGTCATCTGCAAAGAGCATACACCATGGAGACTGATCTCTAATACCCTGGGTTACTACATCCAAGACCAGATCAAATAGATATGGACTCAAAGCAGTCCCTTGATGCAGACCAACATTTACTGAGAGACTTTTCGTCAAGCCCACACTGCTCTTAACATTTGCCTCTGCCCTCTCATACATATCTTGGATGATTCTTACATATTTCTCGGGGACTCCCTTTTCTCTAATACACCTCCACACCTCTTGACGTGGTACTCGATCATATGCCTTTTACAGGTCAATAAAGACCATATCCAGTCCTTTCTGTTTCTCCCTATGCTTTTCCATCATTTGTCTCGAGGCAAATATGGCATCCACTGTCCTTCTTCCAGGCATGAAGCCAAACTGTTCATCCCCAATTGTCGTTTCCTCTCTGAGTCTCCTTTCCATGATCTTCTCCCATATCTTCATAGTATGACTTAACAACTTTATACCTCTATAGTTTCCACACTCCTGAATGTCTCCCTTCCCTTTATAGATTGGGATGATTAAGCTTCCTCTCCATTCCTCTGGCATCTTTTCCTGACTAAAGATCTTTTGCATTAAGTCCCACAAGATATCTATGCCTTCCTCTCCAAGACTCTTCCATACCTCCACTAGCATCTTATCCGGTCCTGCTGCCTTTCCATTTTTCATTTTCCTTACTGCCCGCTCTACCTCTCTTCTAGCCACTGTTGTTGTAACTGCTTCATTTGGAAGTCCATTTTCAAATACTGCTCTTGGATTCTCCTCATTTAGTAATCCTTCAATATAAGTTTCTCATCTGCTTTTTATTTCATCCTCTTCTGCTAGAACTACTCCATAATTATCCTTTATTTGTCTTACTTGGGTCAAGTCCTTGGATGCAGCAACTCGGGCCTTGGCAATTCGCAGTATTTTCTTCTCTCCTTCTGGTGTTTCCAACTCTTCATAGACTTCATTCAATTTATCTGCCTTTGCTTTTGCTATTGTTCTCCTTGCCTCCTTCTTTGCCTGCTTGTACTCTTCTTTATCCTGCTCCAGGCCTGATAAATCTGCCTTTTTCTTAGCTTCTTTCTTGTTCTTCACCCAATCTTGCACTTCCTCATTCCACTACCATGACTCTTTTATCATTTGGGGGTTTCCTTCCTGATGAATTTCCAAGTACCTCCTCACCAACCCTCAAAATCACCTTACTATTCTCTGTCCACCATTCTTGTACATCTTCATGCAACCTTATCGCTACCAACACTCTTCCCTTAAACATAGCTCTCAGTTCTGCATCTTTCAATCTCCACCACTTTATCTTTGGGTCCATCCTCGGCTTCTTACTTTTCCTACATTTCCTGAGCCTGCAATCAGTTACTACTAGCCAATGTTGCACTGCTACACTCTCCCCATTTATTACTTTACAGTTACTAATCTCCTTCAGATGGTTTCTCCTACACAACAATAAATCTATCTGGCTCTCCCTTCCACCACTACTGTATGTAATCAATCTGTTTTCCTTTTTCTCAAAGAATGTGTTGACCAATGCCAGATCAAATGCCACTGCAAAATCAATCACTCTCTCTCCCCCCTCATTTCTCTCTCCCACCCCCCAGCCCTCATGAACTCTACCTATCCCAGCCCTCCCAATTCCCAAGTGGCCATTTATATATATATATATATATATATATATATATATATATATATATATATATATATATATATATATATATATATATATATATATATATATATATATATATATATATATATATATATATATGTTTGACGCCGGGACGGCCAAACTGCCCTCATCGGACCCAAGCACCAATAAACATAGAGCAAAATGAAAAAGATATGTTGAGTGTTGTGACTTGTCATATGTGAAGGAATAAAAAGAAACGTGTAAAGAAAACACCGGAATATTCGGTGTAAATGTAAGCATTGTAAAAGATCTGAATAAGTGAGGAAATGAATAAGTAAATAAATAATTGAATAAAGTAAATATATAAATACACAAAACACGTCAACTGCAGCTTATATAAAATAAACTCGATAATTAGCAACCAGAAATAATACATGGCATTATACCGAAAAAGGAAGGAGAAATAATTAAGAAATTAATTAAATCAAGTGTTAATTGCTTATAAATACAAACCAGTGTGTGCAATTAGGGGGAAAAAATGTATACAGGAAAACTATAGTTAGCAAAATGGAATAAGAATATGCATAGTACCGGATACTCATACAGAAAAAAAACAGACCATCACTAATATAAATATAAATCAGTGTATGCAATATGGATAATGAAAATAGCAGCAAAACCTGACAGTTCGCAAATTACTAGTAATATTTGCACGGTAACTTAAAATATAAATAGATAAATAGAGTTAACACGATCTTGCATATAAGTAAAAAGCAGTGTATGCAACATGGATGAGCAAACTAGAAAAGAATCTTGACAGTTCTGTCTATATTTAAGAACCATATTCCCCTTAAAAGAGTGGTGGCTGAGTCAAAGCAAAATACCTTGACTTTCTGCGGGAAGAAAATGCAGAGGAGGGAATTCCCAGTCTATCGCTCCGCCCCAATTAGTCGACTTTTACGACCCGCAAGGGAACACGGAGGAGTATTTTTGCCCCTCTCCCTCTTGATAGTTATCACTTAAAAAAAGCATTGCTCGGTAACGAGAAGAACAAGGATGGTGAATTTTTTACGACACGTAGGGAAACACGTAGGAAGTATTCTTGCTTCCCTCCTTCTTGACAGTTAGCACTTGAAAAAAAAAAAAAGCATTGCACGGTAACGAGAGGAATAAAGATGATGAGACTTTTACGAATCAAAGAGGAACACGGAGGGGTATTTTACTCCCATCCCTCTTGACAGCACTCGGAAAAAAAAGAGTATTGCACTGTAACGAGAAGAATAAAGGTGGTGAGACTT
The DNA here is from genome assembly GCA_037179515.1 of Halocaridina rubra. Lineage (NCBI taxonomy): Eukaryota > Metazoa > Arthropoda > Malacostraca > Decapoda > Atyidae > Halocaridina > Halocaridina rubra. Next base: position 14,400 of record JAXCGZ010005818.1, read on the forward strand.
TTACGGCACACAGAGGAACACGGAGGAGTATGTTTGCTCTCCACCCTCTTGACAGTTAGCACTTAAAAAAATAAAAATAAAAAGCATCGCACGGTAACGAGAAGAATAAGGATGGCGAATTTACAATTTGGCAGCAGTGAATTGGGAACGCTTCCAACAGGCAAGAGAGATGAATCTGCCAAGGCAACCTGTCAAGCAGCCGGCTGTGTGTTAGTCAGCTGTTGATCTTTTACATAGAGTGTTCTAAAATCCCATTCGAAGGCAATTACAAGTGTTCCTTCATTTGTCAATTCGCTGATTATTAAACAAGAAAAGAGAAAAGTCTTTATGTGAATGCTACACTCTTTTTACAAGTGTACAAAGTGTAAGAACAAGATTCTTCAAAACTTTTGTCCTAGCTAAAAGGCAAAAAAAAAAAAAATCATATGCAACCTCAGTAGCAAGAAACAGAGTAACAAATTTGAATTTTTGCTTTAATTTCGAAGCATTTTAATGTTTGCGTAGAGTTTCGTGTGTTTTAAGAGTTAATGTAATTAAAAAGTGTAAATATGTGTTTATAAGAAGAGTAATGTGACTAAGCTTCAGTGAAGAAACATTCCACAACAACTACAAACTCTCTTCTTGATTAATGAAATTTCTAAATGTTCTTCTACCCCACAAACAAAAAACTGGCAACTATTCTAAACTTATGTAATCTATTAACTTACAGATCATTTCAGAAAAAGTCTTATACTTTCATTAAAGAAAAGCAAAAAGTTTGTGATTCAGTGATTATTGAGATAATGTGGTCTTAGCCTCGTGACAGCATATGCTCCCAAAATAAACACAATGACCAGTACATTACGTCACTGCTCCTCATACCACGAGGACTTCGAAAAATCTCTTCGTTTAGAGAAATCACATAACTACTCGTCTTTAGACCTCAGTGACGAAAACTGTAGTAAGAATTGTAGTGGACCATCCAGTTTACCAACAAACTCAACATCAGGTCGGAAGTCTGCTCCAGCATCGAGACATACCACGCCAACGTCAGTTCGTCGCAATAGATTACTGGGTGTTCCAAGACTATCCACAGAGTCTCTGGCTGGATCCGTTACTTCGACTAGGTCTGATGCTTCTTACCAGTCATCGAGAGAACGCCACAGAAGCAGGAGCCGATCTCCCAGGCCTCAGACAGAGTCAGATGCCATTGAAACTCCTGGGATCCAACAGGAGGCTTTCACCCGCGCTTTAATATATCCTTCTACGTTACACCATAACCTGCGTTTGTTGGCAATTTTTATTGTGATGGCCCACGTGTCACATAAAACGATTGGACCTTGGTTGGTGTATCCTATCCTCAAAAAGCTCTCTTTCGATTGGTCCCCAAGGTCACTCACTGTAAGCTTTCCATGGTCGCCTTTTCGGTGGTAAAAGATAATTATGTGTATAAGGCGATATTAATTGAGAGATTAAGTTTAGATAGCTTACCATGGTCACCTTCTCGATGACAAAAAACTATTATGTCTATAGGGTGATATATCTTGAGAGAACCAGTGCAGATCAAGTGGAGATTCCAAGCGGGTGCAGCATATTCAGGCTTTGGCCCACATTAGTCACGTAAACTGATATTAAGTGATCTCCAGTGTGTAAAGACTAACTGTAAAAAAGATATGTTCCTGAACTTGCAGAAGATCAGTTTTTCAAAATGAAATTCCGTAGAAATGTATAAGTTTCCTTAAATAATACTTTCTTTTAGGAGGAAGTGAAATGATATTCCAGATTGCAAGAGTTAATCCTAAGAAAGGTTAGACTGGCCAGTGAAATTTCTCTATCTTTAGATTATTTTTGCTTAGACGTCACCTCAGATAGGACCTCCTCAATATCTTCATTCTTGTACCATTCACGTATGTATCAGGGAGAATTATATTCTTAAGCTCTCCTCAGAAAACATTTCGTATTTGATGCTGAGACTTACCTGTACATCTTAATTAAGACTTTAAATGTCGTGATACATGGGAAGGGTAAAATTTTTCAATTATTGTTTTTATTGTCGATGAAATTGATTGAAACATTCACAAGTTTAAGTACGAGCTTAATTATATATATATATATATATATATATATATATATATATATATATATATATATATATATATATATATATATATATATATATATATATATATATATATATATATATATATATACAAACACACACACACACGCACATATATCTTTCTCGTATTTAAACTCGTCACCTTCACAAACAGCTATATCGCTTTGCCTGTGTTGTTGAACACCTGTGTGCTACGCCCACATCCTTTCAGGGTCCTCTTTAAGTTTTAACCTTTTCAATTATGACACCGCTGTTGTCATGGCAACGAGGTTTTTGACAGCTGCGTTACGTTACCCTTGTGCTTTGCTCTCTTTTGTCACGTTGAATAACATTTTTCATATTTGGCATGTGTGTCACAGCAAAATAACAATGAGGTGAAGTCATTATTATTCTGTAAATTAATTATTGTGACGGAGTTGTCATATACTGTGAGGAATCAGGGAGAAGTTTTGCATTATGTCTTCCCTGATAGATGCCAGAAAGCTGTGTGTGTAGTTCCCTATAAGTATTTACCTAAGCGTGCTCACGGGAAAGAGCCCTATGCCCGTAACTCCCGTCCACCGATCAATTTCATTCTTTCATCAGTGTCCCTTTTTCATATCTGTTCTTAAAAGTATGAATGCATATAACACATTCCGGTGTGTGAGTGTTTGTAATTATCTAAAGGTAATTACCCAATTGTACTAACGGGAAAGAGCCCTATGCTCGTTACTCCCTGTCTTCTGGTCGGTTCCATTTTTGTACTCAATCATACTTATCATATTTGTCCTTAAAACTATGCATTGAGTTAGCATTAACTACCTCCTCGCTTATCGAATTTCAATCATCAACTTTTCTTATTCCAAAAAAGTACATCCTTACATCCTGCAAAGAGGTTTCTTTACGAAGACTCAAGCTGTGACCTCCAGTTATAGAGCCACCCGTATCAAAATATCGCTTCCTGTTCACTCTGTCAACTCCATAATGCAAATTAAAAACCGTCATCATATTCCCCTCTTCCTCCTAGTTTCAAGTGATGGTAAATCTAACACTCTCAGCCTTTCCTTGTAACTGAGGTTACGTATCTCTGGTCTCAGCTTCGTAGCACGTCTCTGAACTTTCTTCAATTTATGAATGTGTTTTTTCAAGTAGATATTTCAAGCGGTAGCTGCATATTCAGGCTTTGGCTTCACTTAAGTCATATTAATATTTTTGAACAATTATATTTCCATATGTCTGATGACCACTCTTATGATAGCTGAGAAAGCATATTCTGCATTTACTCTGCCATTTATGTGTATTTCCGGAGACAAGTCAGCTAATACGTTTATCCCCAAATCCCTTTCGTTCTCTGTCTCTTGAGGTTGCTTCCTGATAATCACCCAAGCTTAAGCAACCCAGTAGATTGAATGAGTACCTATTTGAATGTGTATTTGCAGGAGTCTGCGTGTCAGTAAGCCAGTAAAGCTTGCAATAAATTTGAAGAAAACAAATTTTAAAGATTCCAGTTTGTTATAACATACTCCAAAGTAAACTATGTAATATGGACAACATACTAAATATGCAAAACTACAAACTTATACTAACAATAACTACACTACTACATAACTGGCTCACCACAGTCTGCTAGCTTTGTTCCCACTAGTACTAGCAAAAAGAAGGTTTCTGACGTCAGTGCGATGAGACTTAGTATCTAAGAGGCTTAAAGATGCTAGACCAGAGACTTTTCCAGAGATTTTACCTGGAGAGCTAATGAATTATGCAAGAACTGTTCGAGGGTAACATATAATATGCAGTGGGAGTACATATGGATTTTTTTCTCTCATGTTTTAATGCAAGGTCGATGAGACAGGGTAATTCAAGCATTTTTCCTTTGTTCTTTCATCTTTATTAAAGTTATTCAAGAATGTATCTTTAATTTTAAAAGATAAGTCATAGAGTGCGCCTTGATACATAATATCTGATGTCAGATTGGGATAATACATACATTTTGTAACTTTTTCTCGTTTTTGGACAAATATTGAATCAAGTAAAGATGAATTACATCCAATGCATTATAAAATCCCGAAAAATTGTTAGCTTAGGTTAAGTTAGGAATTAACCTAACTTAGACAAATCTAACTAACTTAACCTAACCTAGCATTTCACGAGACTAATATATTTAGCAAGATATACAATACTTAATCAATGTGTCGCTTTGCTCTCAGATCGTTCGTTCCGGTTTTACGTCTCGGACTCCCTTTTCTAGTAACACCAAATATGCAGTCAGTCCACATACATCATTTTTCTCTAATGATAATGTTTATCCTTCTCCTAGCATATATACTTAGAAAAATATATCAGAATCGATAAAAAAAATATTCAAAATACACAATCAACATTCTAAGGATTCTTAATATTAGCATATTCTTCCACAATGGGCGATTTTGGCCAGAATAATGAGTGTCCTACCAATAGCAGCAAGTATGAGGATTGTATAAGCTGAAGACCTACTTCGTTAAAATCTAAAGTACAGATAACACTAATTTTTTAGGAATATTGAGCAAAATATCTCTAAGTTTGCATTAAATTGAATGTTATGTTAGTTCACGAGGCAAGACTAATAGTTCTCTCCCTTTTTTTTTTTCTTCCCTCGATGCTCTGCAGTTCGTAAAGAGAACGAAGACATTTTGAAGGAGTTGCAAGCCGTCTCTGCAGGTGCTCATGGCATGAACGGAACTCTGCTCTCTACCGAAACACCAGATCTTGTTCAGTAGGCCAAGTCTGAACTTCAATTTTTGTCTTTGTAATAACTATAATTTACACTGTGGATATTGTCCCATAATAGGGTCAGTTGAATGCTGTATAATATGGCCATGAATACTGTAGAATAGTAATTGAAATTGTATTTATGAAACAAAAATATAGGTTTAGGGAACCTTGACATGCCTCTTTGGAACAATGAGAAACAAGGACCATTAACTGAATACAGCAATATTTGTATTGTATACTGTATATATATATATTGTACAGACAAGTCCCCCTGTACTTGTATGTGTTTTTCTTTAATTAAAGAACAAATGAATCCAAAGGAAATATTTGTAAGAGAAGAGACACTTAGTATTGTTGTTACCAAAAATGTAAGAGTAACATTTCTTATATAAACTCTGACTAGACAGACCTGAGATTCCTAAGTGCCCTTTTTTATTCTCTCCTTAGATCATAGGATTAAGAAAGGATATCCAACTTTTGCTGTTTTTTTTTCTTCAAAATACTATAAATCTGCTTTAAGACAGTTCTGTTTTTAGTCTATTTACAAAGGTCATAATTCCTCTTAAAAGAGGGCTGGCCTAGCCAAAGCACAACCTTTTACAGCAACAGGTATTAATATATCCATAATTCTCTCTCCTCTCTCTCTCTCTCTCTCTCTCTCTCTCTCTCTCTCTCCTCTTCTCTCTCTTCTCTCTCTCTCTCTCTCTCTCTCTCTCTCCAGTGGTATTAAGGACGTATTATTTTATACTGGTTTGTAAAGATCAAATTCTTTGTATCACAATAAACCTAGTACGATCCGCATGAGATCAACAGAATATTTTGGTAATATGGAAGTAAATTTTATAACTTTTGTTAAATGAGTACATCAACCATGAGATGTAGATAATATTTGAGCTGAAAGTATACATCAATATATTTAAATATTTGTTAATCTGTTTCTGCTGTGTTGTCCTTGTTTGTGTGATATATTTTTTTTCAATGTAAAAATCTGTCAAAACCAAGGACTCAAGTCAGAGCGCTCATGGAGACTTGGGACATGAAATATTCATAGGTCCCAATTCTGCAGATGGGGTAAAATTGAGGTCCGTAATCTTCAGTTGGTCGCTGTTGATAAAGGCCTAGCTCAAAATTTAACCTTGCCTAACCCAACCAAGCCTGGTCGCTGTTAATACTCAAGTCCCAATCCTTCATGAGGTCCCTCAGGTCATGGCTATTTTGGGTGACCTAATCGAAGATTGTGATTAAATCTTGCCATATTTTCTAAAGTAAAATATGTTGTTGTGTTAATGAGAGAAACAATAATGGATCAATATTGTAAATAAATATATATAAGTATATATGTATATATAGAGCCTGTTTCACCTTAAATGGTGTAGAAGACAATATTTTATAAATAGACATCTCAGAACCAAGACGATATAGCAATGCTTAGTAATTAGGACTGAAAAATCATAACATAGGAATATTTTAGAAGTAGAAAATTATATATTCAGTAAAGGACGATTGTCTTATGCCGTAGAAACAGAGTGTGTTATCAAAATATGCATGTTTTTCAAATCATATCAGGTAGACAGATATACAGGGTGGTACATAGCCTTTTACTAAAGGGTATGAAAAGCAACGAGTAATAGTACAGAGCAATTATTACATTAAAGTATTGCGGAAACAGTATGGAATATATCATACCTTCAATAATAAGAGTGAAAGTCCTCCACTTCTTGCAAAGCTTATAATCTTGAGAGGCTTGATCGGGGCAGTTGCTCAAAGAGATAATTTTCGAACTACATATCCTCCAACACATCTTCAAAATGTCCACCAAGCGTGTCTTTTGAATACCAGTAAATATCACGTTCTTGGATCAGCTTAGCATCCACGCTATGCTTGAGGATTGCTCCAATGTGTTCGGTGGAGTCGAGGTCCGGAGAATTTCCAGACCATTCATTTCAATCGAAAAAAATAACTCCCAGATTCCTTCATCAGATTTTTCAATGATTGCTTTCCTGGGAGTTTTTCTGGTGCAGGGTAGCCAAAGGTCGTTTGGACGTTGTTATGTCTCATCTTCCTCTGACAGTAACCCCACGTTTACTTCGGGCCAGTGTTATAACCCCAAGGGAAAATATATGTAATTATACAACTCATAAATAAATAGCCTAGCTTAGAAATATTCAACTTACCAACTTACCATATGGTACCGTAGAGTAAATGGTTAGGTACCGGGAAATAGGTAAGGTACAGATTTACCCGGAAAAAAAACAAAATAACAACAAATTCCTAGATACCAAGGTTAGTAAATATTAGTACATATAAATAGGACCTATTAAACAAAACCAGAGAAATAACTTCCCTTAAATGTAGTAGATATTCAAGACCGGGAAATCCAATCATACATCATTAACACAAAGTTAAGCACCCAACTCCGAACGTGTAAAACGAGGTTCTAAGAAATCATACTTCTTCTTTTTACAATTTCTTTATAGATTGTTCACGAGGTACAATATTGTATATATATATATATATATATATATATATATATATATATATATATATATATATATATATATATATATATATATATATATATATATATATATATATATATATATATATATATATATATATATATATATATATATATATATATATATATATATATATATATATATATATATATATATATATATATATATATATATATATACAATTTTAAACACATTTAAGCCTAGAAGTTAACAAATTAAATTATTATTATTATTATTATTATTATTATATTATTATTATTATTATTATTATTATAGGAAAACTAATATATTTACTGGAAAGAAACAACCTGTTTACTTCCCAAGTTACTACACCCGGTTTGAGGGCGAGTCGCTTCAGGGTAATGAAGGTAGCTCAAGCTTCCAAGGCCTCATGGTAGGCATTTGCCCGGATTCGGTCAACAGCACAAATAGCTGCAATGTCTCCAACTTTGAAAGCCAAGGGGGCAAGCTATCCAGCATGTACCATGCACGACACTTTCCCAATTCCCCTAGAGCATACGGTTATGTATTGCCCTGTATTTATAAATAAATGTTATTCAAATTAGAAGAGAGATTTTAGAGAATTTACTAACACGCCATACTAACATAGATGAACTATCATAAATTTTTATCGAGGTTAACAATGAAGATAGCATTGGCCAAAACATTATAAACAGTTTGAAGAGAGATAATTAATTTGACTAGATAATAAAAGGCCTTGTAAAGTAGCCTAAGAGATAATTACCAGAGATAATTAGTGCTGTATTTACTTGCAATGTTATCTGGAACATTAATTTGCGTAATTTATCTTTAGAATTCCTAATCATTTGTCTGTAGGCCTAATTATCAACACGTTGTATACCTATATGGCTCAAAATGAATAATTGTTGTCTTAATTATTGGCATAATGTAATATGAAATATGTCATATATTAAAGAAAATCATTTTTGTAACATAAACAATTGTGTACATAATCTCGTGAAAATGTGTACTTTGCAAATATATTATTTGTTGTTTATAATTGTTATACATGAAGGATGGGTGTCATTCTTCTGTAAAAAAAAAAAAAACGAATATTAGGCGAAATCAAATATTGTTGTTGTTATATATGTTTTAAATGCTCTCAAAAGTACGTTTAGTCTCTCTCTCTCTCTCTCTCTCTCTCTCTCTCTCTCTCTCTCTCTCTCTCTCTCTCTCTCTCTCTCTCTCTCTCTCTCTCTCTCTCTCTCTCTCTCTCTCCACAATAAAATTTCAATTTTCTATATACCGATTTCTCTCTCTCTCTCTCTCTCTCTCTCTCTCTCTCTCTCTCTCTCTCTCTCTCTCTCTCTCTCTCTCTCTCTCTCTCATATATATATATATATATATATATATATATATATATATATATATATATATATATATATATATATATATATATATATATATATATATATATATATATATATATATATATATATATATATATATTATATATATATATATATATATATATATATATATATATATATATATATATATATATAATATATATATATATATATATATGTGTGTATATATATATATATATATATATATATATATATATATATATATATAATATATATATATATATATATATATATATATATATATATATATATATATATATATATAATGCTATGCACAGTACAGAGCAAGTCACATATAAACTTGGGGTGTATTCTTAAAATGATATGTACCTTTAGACTACCTGCTTTCTCTAACTGTGGAGGTAACATTTCCTTAAGACCACAGTTTGTCATAAAATATATCCAATTTGTTGGGTAAAATACAACTCAGTGTATCCTTCTTAGCATACTGCATACTTGAATGTTAAGTATGAAAATATATATATTGAATAAACATGTCACCGGCATGAAACAAACATTTGGTGAGTAGAAACCAAATCGACAAAAAAAAGAGTCGTTTGCTTCAAGAGCTTAGAATAAGTGATCCTAGATCATTAGACTGTGATAGATGTACGTTATTCGAGCTGTTGTTTTAATAAACCAGTATCATCCGATAATAAAGGATTTATTGCTTTTAGGTGGTTTCATTGTAAAATAAGTGAATTTGTAATACTTGTTTACTTTTTTATTTATCTTCCAATATTTATATAATTTACATCTCTATCCTTTTGGAGTGGATACAATGCTAATGAAAATATATCTTCTCTTCTCTAGTCCAGCCCAGACTCATTATTTTTGACAGAGCCAAGATCATGTCCAGCCCAGACTCAGGTTTTTTCAAAGGGCAAGGCTCATGTCCAGCCCAGACTCAGGTTTGTTGACAGTGTCAAGCACATGTACAGCCCAGACTCAGGTTTTTTGACAGCGCCAAGCACATGTACAGCCCAGACTCAGGTTTTTTGACAGTGCCAAGCACATGTACAGCCCAGACTCAGGTTTTTTGACAATGTCGAACATATGTCCAGCCCAGACTCAGGTTTTTTACCTTGTCGAGCTCATGACCAACAATATATAGGAGTATATTAAAAGTTACCTTGTGCAAATATGTTCCAAGCTCAGCTCCAGCAACGATTTCAATTCTTGATCTACGTAATTCTTTCCGTAGATCAAGCCATTTTCTTTCTTTATACCTATTTTCTGTCGCTTTTATAGTCTCAGAATTAGATAGTTTGTCCGTTAGCTTTCACAAACTCATGCAATCTAAAAGGAAAACTACAGATAGCTGAAACAACTATACTAAAACATCAAACTATTTATATGCTCAGTGTTTACATATTATTCATATATTGTCACGTGACAAGAGTTTTTCTGAGTCATCCTTGAATATTTCTATATTCAGATGTGACAGCTGTTTCTCTCAGAAATATACAAATATATGCATAAGCTGTCACTACCATTTTTAGCAATTTGAATAGTAGGCACTTTTTTGTCAGCAAAATGTGATCAAAAAGTTTTTTCTTTTTTTTTCAAATTTGGAAAGAAGATAAGAGTAAATAAATAAGATCTATTTCAAGAATGGATGCAGGAAGGTCGATTCGAAGGAGCTGTAGAATTTATTTTTAGAAAATACATTGCATGTAGCTATTTGTCCTGAAAATGTGTTCAAATATATGTTTTTAACCTAGAAAGAGGACAAATGAACATGAAATGTACTAAACGTCATGATATGATTCGGAAAACACAATAAATAAACTCGATTGTAAAGGCTGTCCCTCCACTGGCGCAAGACCCCAGGGTCAACGTCAACAGGTTGGTGAAGTTCTTCGGGATTTCAAGCTGGAAATAGGCACCATATGTGAAAAATCTGTCAGTAACACACTTATTTCGTATCCTGAACCAATACTGGTGATTTCAAAGCAAGGTAATCAAATATTGTCACACCCGTATGTAGTTGATAAGTGATATTATAGTCTCAGTGAATTTGTTTATTCAAGTTTTTTATATTATAGTTTGGTTAGGTTATTTTGCCCCAGTTAAGATAGATATATATATATATATATATATATATATATATATATATATATATATATATATATATATATATATATATATATATATATATATATATATATATATATATATATATATATATATATTATATATACTTTGCAAAAGTATATACTTTGCAAATACCAGTGGTATTGGTGTTCAATAGCTTTTCAGTGATGTACATTGAGACTTATTGTACAGAGATATGAGGAAAAGTTCGAGTTTTTGAGTTGTCCTATTGTTATATTAATTTTTTTTTCTAATTTACAGGGTCATGTTTGCTACTGACAATAGCTTAATTTCTAACAAAATCTGCAACCAGATCCCACATTTCCTCATTGTTTATCAGATATCTTTAAAATAGAAACAAACTATTTTCCAAAAATTGCCGTATTCTCAAATCTAAGGGATGAGATTTTAACTCATCATTTAATGAATGGTTTTATTTGTTAAATACGAAAATATTGTGGCTGAGATTCATTTTGTGCACCTTTCCATAACTCGTTATTATGCCTTAACAGTTAATAACTCTTTGACTTATATAAAAAAAAGAAACTCATGTCACCCACCCCTGGAGAACTGTTACTTAGGTTAGGTTAGGTAAACTAGTTTGGTTTGATAAATAAGGTCAGATCAGTTAAACTAGAATATGAACTCTAAATCTACCAATAGGAAGGATTGTGTTTTCTCTACTTCTTGCAACAAGGATTTAATTTCATTTGATCTTCATATTTATCCCTCGAAAGGAATCTTGTTATAAATTATAATGGCTCTTGTAGACACTCTCCACAGTGGTAACAATCAGTTGTAACTGAAAAAATTTTGTTGTTAAGAAAGTGATGTAAAGTTCATATAATCTGCATTTATAAAATTTCAAAGAGTTAATCCCCTTATTAGCTAATTATGGTTGACTTATCCTGTATATGTGATGAATTACTTATATTTAGTAGATATTTAGTTGATAGATTAAGCACAAGTTGTAGTTACAATCAGTAAAGTTTCATATCACATATAACTTACCTTGTGATGCATAAAAAAATAGTGTAGTTTTTAATCGTTTTCAAAGTGAAATGAATATGAATTAATTTCCTATTTGAGGGAAGAATATTTGATTGGAAAGGGGCTTTGCATTTAACTCTACAATATATAAAATCTCAGTATGAGCCAGAAAATGCTTGAAATATGTGTGGATTCTGTGGCGTCTGCGATGGCAGCTGTTGACGGAGGAGCAGACCGATTGGAATTATGCGCGGCTTTGTCCGAGGGAGGCTTAACACCTACTGTAGGCCTTTTATCAGCCGTAAAAATTTTCATATCAAGACCAGTAGATATGTAAGTAGAACACAGAATGTGTGTGTGCATTCTCAGACAAACTTTCTTTTTGTAGGTACTTGTGGCTAGAACACTTTATATTTGTATAGGTTGAGAAGATACAAAGTTTCTTAATAGTGTATATTGTTAGGTTCAGAGGCTTTTCATAGCTATGTGATGTTGTGGGAAGTGTTAGAGGAGGGAAGACATCTTCATTATTTCGTGTTTAACAGCAATATAAGATGCTATAAATAGGTATTACTCATGAAATTAAAGAACAGAATCTAGTTAAATTGCAGCTTGAGTATAAGTGATGTAATGGGAATGCTACTGGCGTAGATAGGTGTTTTGTGCTAAGGATCTAAAAAGAATATTAGACAGAAAAACAGGCTAAATTAAAGTTTAATCCTAAATTGGGTGTTGTCTCTTTTTTTTTTTTTTTTTAGATAAAATACCTGGGCCCATGGACAAAGGAAACCTCACACTAGTTAGAGACTAAAGAAGAAAATTATATGGACAGTTAAGCATTAGGACACTATTGTTAGGCCAATTCTATCAACAAGCTCCCTTATCTCTGGTTTTTGGACTTCTGTATTTGTATCCTGCTCATACTGACTTTCTATCATGTCTATTATTTTTATTATTTTTCTTGCAAGTGACAACGAGGCATAAGCTTCAATTAGCACTGTCCCCTTTATAACTGAGTGGGCTTTGTACTTCACCAAGGAAAAGGCATGCCCTAAAAGCAGAATCAAAACATCCGTTAATCTGATAAGAGCATCATTCGCTCTAGAGATGAAAGAAGGATATTGCTTGAACATGAATTTAGGATTTCCCTCCCACTTGTGACTGTATTATCCAAGTCATCCCCATAGAGGGACAGTTATATTGTGATGATGCTTGTCCGTCATTTCCACAGGACCTGGGCAGTGTATCTTTTCATAGAATATTTCAGGAATGAAAAGGATAGTCATTTATCTTAAGAGATGTAACAGAGCATAAGTTTAATATCCTTGATTAGCGATACCTCAGGATCTTATTGTCCCTCCTTCACTGTTTACCTCTCCTGCATTTCATAATTTTATTCCCTTAATGCATTTACTAAATTATCAGTCTCTTCTCATCAGGATTTTTTTTCACAACTTTATGACCAAATATAAGTAAGAAGCTGTTTATTGTAAGCAAAGTTCATAGTTTTATTAGGTAGCAATGTAATTTACTCTGAAACTAATGTAGACTATCATGAGTTTTCCAGGAAACACCATGGAAGCTGCATTGCACACAACCACATATGCCACCGACACTTTATGCACTCCATGAGAGCTCTGGAGGAAAGCCCAGGATCAGCACTGATATTCCTTAGAGATGCTGGGGTGTACAGCCAGGTAGCTCAGGAGACAACAACAACCATGAGTTATCATTATTAATCTACTTTCACTTCTAATTCTTCAAATAAAGTGGTTGAAACATTCAGTGACTTATATATCACTTTCATTTTAGGTATTGCATGATACGGCCTAGAGGGGGCCCTATGGTGTATTCAAAGGAGGAAGAAGAAATTATAATGAGAGATATAGATTCTTTGAAAATGGCTGGTGCAGATGGTCTAGTATTTGGGGCTCTAAACGAGGACGGCACTATAAATGAACAACTTTGTCGAGCAGTTAAGAAGGTAATGTTTTTGTTTATGTAGTTTATTTTTCGTTTTATATGCCACTGCTAGTCCCCATTTGGGGATGGGTGCAGATGCATTGGAACTGGGGAATGAAGGCTGGATGCCCTCCTTAGTGACCCGCTGTGGGGTTGAACGCTGGTCCATCACCTCCTGAGTCGAGCACTCTTCCGATTATACATTGGCAGCCCCGTAATACATCTTTTTTGTAGCGAAGGAGAGAGAATTACACACTTGTATAGTCTGTTGTAGGAAGCCACTAAAACGATACAGGAACTGGGTACCGGCAGTTCTATCTTTTATTGTTTACTTTCTAATAGCAGCAGAAGAGGCAAGGATGAGCCGATTTTGCTGAATATGTATCCATTCTCTTGTTACAGTTATAACTGCCTTTTGCAGGATGTAGATTAAATTATAAACCATGTCATAAACATTCTGCTTCTTAGCTTCGTCATTTATAAGAAAACCTTTATTTATATTTGTGAACACAGGCTGCTGGAGGTCTTCCCTGTACCTTTCACAGAGCATTTGATCTTCTTCCTGATCTCCTCACTGGATTAGAAACTGTCAAAACATTGCAGTATGAGAGACTTCTTACCAGGTAAAGAAACCTCTGTCATAAAAGCATCTTTTTACTTTATGAGTATCTTTAATTATACTTTCGCTTGTTTTCTTTGACCAATATGTGCTTGTATCAATTTAATGAAAAGATGAAGGGTAATCTTTAGAATTTATGTGCACTTTGTATCCATTATGCTGAAGTTTAGATATTTATATATTTCAGTACTTCTGTTCCGAGTAGCTAAAGCTTTTTTTTTTGTCCACTCGTGGTAGGACACAATATACCCACGTATATCAACTGTTATTTAAAATTTGCTGGTATATGATTCTGCTTTTACATGAAGAACTTTTATAAGGATGTGAGAGAGGACTTAGGAAATAAGGTTTGTTTGGAATTTTTAATCAGTGAATGCCACTGCTTCTGCGAGTCTGCAGACCCCAATGCTATAACTTTAGTTCAGAAATCTGTAAATATGCTACCAAAGTTCAGGATTAACGAGATTAGTCACTAAAACGATAATACTGAATATGCTTGAGGTGTGCTACCATTTTTTCTTTCCACCATTAGTCTCCCTTTTGGGGTGGACATAGGTGGATTGATGCAGGGAAATTAAGACTATATGCCCTTCCTATCACCCTGCTGTGAGCTCGAACATGGGTCTATCACATCCTGATTTGAGTATTCTGTTGGTTACGCTATGGCAGTCTCCAGCTGTGCTCCCTTTATAACACTTGAGAGATCTGAAATTCCTATACTAGTTACTAGTAGTTCTTCCTCAAATTCTTCCCGTTGTCTTGATGTAAAAAAAAAAAATTGAAGAGAAAGGATTGCCAGCCATTGTTCTTCTATATCATTAAGTGAGCTCTTATCGTACAGAGGAAATACAATGGTTTTAATTCTTTTACTTTTGGTTTTGGCCACCCTGCTGACCTTGGTAAGATAAGACATTACTGTATATGTAAAAAAAAAAGTTCAGAATTCAAAATTATACTCTTACATCGAAAAAGCTTCAAAATTTATTATATTCTTTTCTTAATCTCTCAAACTTTAATCCATATCCTTTTTAACTTTGGAGGGTAGCCACAACATTTTTAAGTGAAACAAGTTAATAGGGGATCTTCACACACTTTGCACTCACTCTTCAGTTTTGCAGCAAGAAAAATTATTTATGTAGTGAAGAACTGGTATCAGCAAAATCCCGTATCCTTTTTAGTCGTCTCCTGTGAATATCTTGCAAAGTGCCAGTGTATAAAACTCCTTTTTTTATGCATATTACCTTTTTTTAACCAGAGTTAAACTGATAGATGAATAAATAACAAATGTAATTCTCCCTTCTTTCCTGTTGTACTCAGCTGCTCACAGATACGCTTATTTACACCATAGTGAATAAGGTAGTGCTTATTCTTAATTCCAGAATCAGGCCTCAGGTTTTTCTGGTTTACTCCAGTTCTTTATGAGGGCTTTTGTTAAATTTGTTGAGGTATGTAGTATATCACAGTAGGGAACTGCTATAATGTAATCAGTAGAGTGCTCGACTAAGGAGATGTACTTGTATTACAAGCCCACTGCAGGGTGATAGGAAGGGCATCCAACCTTAATGCCCCAGCTTCAATCCCCCTTTGTCCACCCCTAAATGGGGACTAATAGTTACAAAAAACGTAAAGAAAGAAAATATAACACTTCACAACGTCTTTCGCCCTTCTGGCTGTCAAGGACTATTGGAGCAGCAATATCAGAGAAACTGATTGTTCTATACATTTAAATTTTTTTTAGTGGAGGGAAGGCTAGTGCCTTGGAAGGTTCAGAAATTTTATCGAAGTTAGTGAGTGCATCCAATGGACAGATTATAGTCATGGCTGGAGCCGGCATAAAATCCAATAATGCGTCTTCCATCTTGGCTCAGACTGGGGTTCAGGAATGTCATGCATCTGCTCGCGTTAAGAGGTAAGTAAATAAGAAGTAAGTGAATTTAAGAGGTTTAGTGTAAGTTTCAGATAAAATTTTAGATGAAGGGACAGAATGTGGGATTACCTGTACAGAAGAGGTCTTGATAACCTTGAGGATGAGACACATACAAGTAAAAGAATGAAGTTTGTTAGATTTCTTCCTTTGCTTGTAGATCACCATACTACTGCAAACAGAAGGCAGTTTATATGGAAAAGATTTTGCCTTCTGCCTGACTTGGTAGTTGCCATAACTAGAGACGTGATAAATAATAAATACATTCATCATTTGCATCCCTCAGTCATAATTTCTCCGATTTGCATGCTGTAGTAGTGAACATTACCAAACCACTGCCAAAACAAATTTCCAAAAACACGTCTCATCTTTTCCTCTCTGCTCTTATCCTTTCATGATTTGTTGTTTGCTTACAGCCAGTTAAGATAGATTATACATCATGGAGTGCCAACTCATAGCTTTTGCACACCTCTCTGTCTCCTTGATTGTAATATAAGAATTTTTTTTTCCCTCCCATACATTTTGCCTTTCTGAATTAGAAGTCTGGAGTCAATAGAAAAAAAAAGCAGTATATTGTAGGATAGTATACTCTTCATTGAAAATGTGGATCCTAATTGGGTGCACAACACCAAGATCTTACTTAAGCATTGAAAAATACACATCTTTTAATGTTATTTTACATTTATAAGTTTGTAATTGTTGGGAGTCATAAACGAATAATTTCACAATATTCTCTCGTTTTTCAGAGTTCTTGGCTCAGATGACGGTAATAGACCCAAAATGGGTCAAGGAAGTGACAACGTAATGTGGGTCACATGCACCGAAGAAGTAAAGAAGATAAAACAAGCCCTTTGTAGCTGATACTATATGTTAGTTTGCTAAAGAACAAGCCTTTACTCCGAGTTATGCCATTTGTTTCTTTTTAAAGGTTCTATCACACGATCACAGCTTTTCTGGGACATCTTTTTATATATATTCTACAACAAAGCATTGTTTGTGTACCAAAAATCTCATTTATGACTATAATTTTATATTTCAGTTGGACTTTAAAAAGTAAAATATTTAAGTAAAAAAATATTCTTAAATTTATAATATGGCATCTTAATAAAGATATTGTAGGAAAGCTGTGACTGTGTAATACAGAATTTTAGAAAGAGAGTAGTGATAGGTGATTTATGGCCATTAGCTTGAATTTGAGAGAAGCATGCAAGATTACATGACAGAAAACACAAACTTAATCATCCAATATTTTTTATTGCATCTTAGCAGTAGGGAAGAAATAATGCCACACATTATTCCCAGTATATTGTAAAAGGTAACTCACCCTGATATGTTTCAACAAAACTGGCAGAGGAGATTTGGATGGGAAGAGTATGTTGAAGCTTTGCCACCCTAGTTCTTTTAAGCCACCCAGCTCGGCTCAAGTGATGTGGGGTCTCATTTGCAAAATATAGTTTGAATAATGTGCTGGTTAGCCGTTTTGAAATATAAACCACGTTTTCGCGAGCACATCTAGGTCAAGAGGACTTTGAGTTTCATTGCCTCTTCTAACCAGATTTGCAGGGAGTTGCCAGATATAATGCCAAAATTATGGTATCCAGTAAAATTAGCTACTTTGTCACTAGAACATTGAATGTTATTGCCTTAGGTGAGGCTACATGTGAATTTCCTTTTGAGTTTAGCAGCAAATTAGCCAGTTTTTGCAAGATTGAAATACTTAGGCATTAGCGCAGTAAACTTTGCTTGCAAAACTGGTAATAGACGATGAAATTCATGTCATCTTGACCTGGATGTGCTCGCATGAACATGGCTGGTTGTGTAGCATGGTACAAAGTATTGATTTTCATTTCCTGAAGACAGGAAGGTGGCATTAGTTTTAACAAAAGAATTTAGGCTTTAGACGGCATATCATTTCCTTCCCTTTAGCTCTTTTAGTCACTTCCTTCAAGAGACAGTAATATGAGAGCAGAATATTTTCTACCCAACACCAATGCCGTCCACAGTAGGTGCCTCTTACAATGCAGATTTTTATTTCTTTTTTGTTACTATTAGTCCCATTTGGGGGCAGAGAGAGACAGATTGAAAGCTGGGGAGTTAAGGCTGGATGCCCTTCCCATTGCCTTGCTGTGGGTCTTTCAACTCCAGAGTCAAGCATTCTACTATTTGTACTACAGCGGTCCCCACAAGCACAAGTAGAATGCTAGTATAATAAAAAGTGCAATATGTACTATTATAACTGGTGTTAGGATAATCAGGCAATACATTTTGTATACATACCTAAATTTGTATATATTGATAACAATACAGTATATTTTGTATATTAACCATTCAAAATTATGAATAAAATGTTCTCATTATATTCTTTATTTTGTAAAGTTAGATGGCATATGCTTATTACATCTGTATGATTTTCTAAAAATAAGTTTACTAGTGCTACATTTACCCCCTAAAAATCATAAAGAAACTCACAGAACTAATAAAAAAAACGTAGTTAATGTATATAAATCCTTGGACAATATTAAAATAACTTAAACTCACAAATTACATGAAATACTAAGGTTTAAGAAAGTGATATATTCAAATTAATTACTTTGTCTTATTTTTACTGCACAACAGGATATAGGAGCAAATATTACGTCTGTTATTTTGTTGTTGGCTTCTAACTATATAAAGAATTCCATTACTCAAAAGCATTGTCTCTGCCTGCTCCATTTTGTATCTAAGTTACTTTACTCAAGAGCATTGTCTCTGTCTGCTCCTGCTGTATCTGCTTCATCCAAAGAGGAGAAATTCAAAAAATGAGCAGGTCTGTGAACTTCGTGATAAAATTCTTTAGGACTGGCCAACTGCAAATCGTACTTCATGTTGGGATCGTGACGAACGCCCATGAAGTTGTAGTTCCACGACCCCTGAAGAGGTGTCATGAACAAGCCAAGGAAACGATCAGAGAGAAGCATCTGAACCTTCTCGTAATGTGAAGGCAGGTAACCTTTGGGATTGTTGCCCATGTCTTTGTTGTTACGGCCCCATTCAAAACCAGAAGGGGTCAGCTTGTAGGCCTGAAGAGAGCAAGAACCAGGAGTAAACGAACAGGTTATGACGATGGTTCGATCTGTTGTCCACGAACTGTTATCGGCCATTATAGTGGCGTGAGTCGTTATGTCATGAGGAGATAACTGAGGGAGTTCGTTGGGTTGAGTGTGAATCCATCCCAAAGGTTCGAGTTCGTTTAGAAATTCATGAGCGGGTAATTTATGAGGTAGATGTACCATTTGATGTGTTCCCCACTGAGGCGGCATGACAATGCACCGAATCTCCTTCACTTGTGGGTTGTCAGAAGGGCTAACACCATACAAGTAACCTGATATTTGGGTTCTCAGATCCGAGATAATGATGAATTTCTTCAGTACGTTTTTGGGCAAAATGTACGTGAAACCAGTCTCTTTGATGTCGTCCGAAGACACGTAGATGTAGTTCGTACGGAGGTGAAGGTTTGTAGCAGATATAGCTCTCACTCGCCATTCAGTTTTGCTACTAAATGTTGCAGTTTCGTAATTGCTGGTGGTGGAAGTTATTATTTCGTCACCATGCTTATTAACAGTTCTAGTTGTTGTTGCTGTCAGCTGTGACTGTTCCTTGGTCTGTTTTTCAATCTCAGCAATCTGCTGTCGTTGTGCTGAGGGAGCACTGATTTCCATGCCTAGAATGATATCTCTGATTTCTGACTGTGTTAAGGATGCTACATTTACATTATTCTTCTTACCATAATCTGCAAGAATGAGATCTTTCAACTGCACTTCAACCTTGATCCAATCTTCGTCTGATAGTGAGGGCCAAATGTGATGAGGTTCTGTGATTGTAGTTTTATCCGGTTTAAGCAAGACCTTTGTCCTGTCATTATTAACATGAAGAGCTCTCAAAATCAAGATCAGACGAGAAAATGCTGTGTAGGATGATATATTTTTCAACCAGTCGTCGTATAGATTGAACAGCACCATCTGAGGCTCAGTTGCTTTGAGGATCAAGTCGCCAAACTTTTCTACCTTCAGACATGCTTGGAAGGGCAACTGCAGTTCTGAACCTTTAATGACGATATTTGGAAAGTCAAGCAAATGCACCTCAAGCGGGTCCAACATGCCTTTACGTGTGACAATGATCTGTTTGGGTTGTTCCTCCACTGGAAGGGATCTGATTAAAGCAGCAACTTCCTCTGCTGTCTTCCACTTGGCTAACTGACCTAGACGCTTCTGGCCTGCCCATACTGATGTATGAATGATCTTCAGGAAGAGTTGGCCAGTTCGGGGATTGAAAATGAAAATGGCACCGTTGATTGGTTTAGTGGTCAAATTCCCTTCAAAGGTCTTGTGGATTGTCACTCTGTACACATTGGTATCATCCACAAACCAAATGATCTGATTAGAGAAGAGCTCACCATAGTTCTGAGATGACAAATACGGTTCTGTAGGCTCGGATGAGTAAAGCTGGAGACCTTTGCGAATACGTTCGCGCAACACGTACAAAGCAGGGTTGGCTTTCATGATCTTGGCCATTGCCTGCTGAATCAGGGGCTTTGCACCTGGGAACCAGTTTCCATAAGCACTGTGAAGATTGTAAGCAAGATCTATAGCAATTAAAACTCCAGTGGGAGAGGGATACAGTGACATATTATCAGTGGTGTAATCCAGGAACTTTGCTCTGGCATAACGTTCAACATCGTGCGAGTCATAATCACCCCATCTCAACTGTACGTCAATCCAGTATTTCTGTGTTGTTGATCCATCCATTGTGTCTTTAGAGTCAGCAAGGAGCGAGGGTTTGGAGTAATTCCATTTGTAAGCAGCAAAGAGGAGAATGTCTGCGCACGAAGAATTCATCTTGTACGACTTCCTAGGGTGAATAGTTTCCTTCTGTACCGTTTCAATTTCCAAAGCATCGAGTTCTTGATCAAACACTTGACACAAATCCATAACAACAGATTCGTGTATTTTTTGCCACAAGTGAGCACGGAAAATCTGAATCAGTGAAATTTTGAGGGTGGGAATTTTACCGTGCATAAATATACCGGTTAAATCGAGCTGTACCTGGAAACCTACATACACGTTGGCTCTGTTGATCGTTGGAGACCACCAAAGTGTGAAACGACGATTTGGAATCTGGTTCAAACCCGATCGCTGGGCATTTGTTAGTTTTTTGTACTTCATGCTCTCCTCGAATCCAGATGCTTTTTCCCAGAACAAACCTTCCCAAGTTGGGAAGTATGTTCCCTTGAAGAGCGTGTGTTCCAATATTCCCTCAACACCACCAAGAGCCTGAATCATGTCAGTACGATAGTTGTTTAGGTTCCAGAGTTTACCGTCGTGGCGCTGATGTGTCCACCAAAATGGATTCTGCTTCAGCACTTGGAATTGCTTGAATTCCGTACGGATCCTCCAACCTTTGTCGTAAGCGAGTGTGTGACGATCCTTTTGGAAAAGGGTGTTAATTCGAGGAATGCCACGATCCCAAGAATCTTCCAGATCTTCCAACGTCAGCCTCCTATTTTGAGCAGTAGCTTCCTGTCTCTTCAATGCATATTCAGCCCACACTCTTTGCGAGTCTAAGAATTCTGTTTCCCATGGTTGTATGTATCTGTACAAGTTGGGGATCAGCTGGTCTTCGTCATGGCTCATACCAGATCGGAAGTGAGTGATTCCGACATCAGTTTGCTTGCTCCAACGTAAATCAGACTGGGGAATGAGAACGTGTCCCATGGAAAGCATACCAAGTCCACCGAGTTCCTTTGGCGTATAAAACACAACTGGAGGAAACCTTGAAGGCATTTTGGAATTCAGACCAATCTTGATACGGGTCTGAATTTTATTCTCACATTTCACGAGCAAATCTAGGAGTTCTTGTGTGTTGACGACAGACTCTCTGTAATAAGTCATCAATCCAATCAGTGCCGTGTTCCATTTATTGACAATTTTGGTGAATGTTGTTGAACCAGAAGCCATGAGTATTTGTCTTACACGGTTGTGGAATCTCTGCATGGACTCGTCATCTACTCGCAAGAAGCACTGTGATGTTCTCTCTTTAGTCACTTCATTTTGCAAATTCCAAACTCCATCTCTGTGCTTGAATTCCTCATGAGTCATCCGACATTTGGGCAAAATACGGCACTCAAAACCAGCCATGTTGA
This sequence comes from Halocaridina rubra, assembly GCA_037179515.1. Classification (NCBI taxonomy): domain Eukaryota; kingdom Metazoa; phylum Arthropoda; class Malacostraca; order Decapoda; family Atyidae; genus Halocaridina; species Halocaridina rubra. The sequence continues at coordinate 36,908 of JAXCGZ010005818.1, forward strand.
AGAGAAGATTAGGGTTATCCTTTGAATATACAGATGCAAACGAGCTTTCCCAGTTTATAGTGGTTACTGAACGGGGTAAACGATTCTTGATATCCCAAAAGACAGCACGACCCAAATTCACGTCGTGTTTCATAAGCCTCATTCTCGCATCTCTTGGCCAGCACTTTTTGTTGTTATAACCAACGATATTCTCATTGTTGGGATCGGGATGTTCTGTAAGGTAACGCTGAATGAGATCCTTGGCTTCTTCAGCTGTAAATCTGAAGAAAATATGAATTCTATCAATATACCTGGAATATAACCGAATGGGGTGCTGGGTCTCTGTTGCTACATCTTGGAAATTCAAGAAATCATTTGGCATCTGCGGGGGTCCTGCCATATCTGCAGACCGTTTCAGTCCGAGCACAAGTAAGTCCATCACGAGACCGTAATATTGTACGATGAAGGATGCAAACTGCAGTCCTCGAATAATGCCGTAACGATTCGTGTGATTCATGTCCTTGTAATTGATATCTACGTTGTTCTTTGCAGTCATGTAATCTGCAATATTATGGTCCACAATCAGTCGTAGCAGCCTGTTGAGAAGAGTCAAATCTATCTTCTCATAAAGTTTCTCATATTTAGATTCCAGCATGACATTGCACTCTCCATCTGATGTGTCCCATACATCTGTAAGGTTATTTATGCCTTGGCACCATTTGTACACAAGTAGAGGTGGTGGTTCAGAATCGCCAGGTTTTACCCATGGAGGAAAGAGTCGACGTTTGTCAGCTTCATACCACAAATATTGGTCCAGATAAGCATCTGTGATCTTCTCAAGAGGTTCCACATCATAAACTGGAATCAAGTGACTATATAAGTCCATAAACTCTATACCAACCTCTTTAAATGCTCTCTGAGTTAGCAAGTGACGCTTAATGCGCGAAAGTGCCTCGTGAGGGTTGTCGTACGCTTGTTCGATGAGGCCTAACTCCTCACGCTGGGACTGATTCAGACGAGATTTAACACTGTAAGCTTCTTTCAACCTCTCAAGAGCTAAAATGAGAAGTTTAGTGTCATGCTTGTAAGAGAGGGGAGGGAATGGAATTGGAGCAAAGCGTCTGGATTCAAGCCAATGAACAGTAGTGGTGTAGATGGCAACAGCTTCTTCAGGACTGATGTAAGGCCCATCCTTCTGGTAGTTATGCTGCCTCTCCTGCTCACTCTTCAGATACAAACGAGTGAGGCGACCCATGTTCTTTTTACAGACCGTCTTGTCAACAGTCGCTCCACGTCGGATACGTTCACGGTTGTAATGCGCAGTGTTCGTCCACCAATCGGCCTTCATCTTCACGTATCGCAGGATCATGTTTTCAATTGGGGTTGGAAGACCGGGTACTTTCCATGGTATGTTGGCTTTCCAACACCTCCAAGCCTCTGACAAATGTTGTAGAATTGTACGAGCTTTGTTCTGTTTGATACCTTCAGGCATCATATCCAGAATGTCATGCATAACAGAAGCTCTCAATTCCAGATCAAAGTGAGACTCCACTCTCTGTTTAGTAACAGTCTTTGCAACGCCTTTGCTGTGTCTCCCCTCAAACTGACGGGAGAGGAGATTGCCAAGCCATCGCTCCAGAAGAGGAGTGATGCCTCTCATGAAGAAGAGCCAAACTCTCCATCCTGGAGCCCAAAATCCACAACCAGGACCTTTGCCTACCTGTCCTGTATTGAACCTGTAGTAGATGACATGTTTCAAATCTTTACACATTCTGATCTGCCTCATTAACTTGTATTTGTACCTGTACATTCCAGTAAGTTGACCCACATGAGCAAATATGTACTGCAGACCATCAGAAAGCTGGAACGCATCCACGTTATTCAACCGATACTGTACGTGAGCATCTACCACCAACTTCGTCAGGCGCAATATTTCTCGACACAGATGGAATGCGTTGCCAAAGCGAGACTTCTTACGTTCCTTAGTAGTGAGCGTCTTTACAGGCTTCAAATTGAAATTATAATCAAGATGGAGGTAATTGAGATTCTTGCGATGAATCAAGAGATTCAACATGTTGTAACCCTGACGACAGACTTGCAATCCAACTTCCACCCAATCCAATGTTGTTGTTTGGAAGAATTTAGTGGCCTTGAAGGAGTGGAAGAGGAAGCGTTTCTTCTGGGCTTTTGGTGGACGATGTTTCAGGGCGTTGAGAACATAATATTTTAACAGCTTCTGGTAAGACACTCGTACCTGCATACAAGCAGAGGAACATTATCATCCTATTCTAAGGAAAAATTTAACATTACAAAATGTCATGATATGTTTAGACATGAAACTCAAGCAAAAGCATATGAATAACCAACTTGTTTAAAAAGGTATAAAGAATAAATGCAAATACAATGTAAAATTTACTACACTGCCATATTACATATAAAAATTGAGTCACTACTGGAATGAATGATCATACACGCAAACAATAGCAGAAACTTATTCTTCCACTTGGCAAAAAGTGCATTCATGTTAAAAGGAATGGCAGTCCTTACTTGAGGCCCCTAACGTTTGTAGCTATAAACTGATATCTCTACAAAACTACTATTTATTTTACATTACTATTAATATTTGTATTGGCTACTTCAAATTATGCAGCTATATGCTGAAACAGCACTTTATTATGTATGACTACTTGCCATTTCTTTTAGTTTCTTGTAAGCCTACCAATTTTTTGGATGTAATATTCCAAATATAACCCCACATCCCACTGATTAGCAGTCTGGCCACAATTGTAACAAAGCAGTGAAGAAGCTGGGCTCAAACATACATGCAGATCCTTGCCTCTATTTAGTTTTTCTATCAACACACAAAAGCCATAATCTCCTTTACAAGGACGGGTGGCTGAGTAAAAGCATAAAAACTTGGCTCTCAGTGGGAGGAAAATTCCGAGGGATTTCCCAGTCCCCTCACTCTGCCCCATTTAGTCTACTTTATCGAGACGTGTTGAACATGGAGGAGATATGCTTGCTCCCTCCTCTCAGGGGAATTCTTAGGATTTAACATTTAATTAAAGGTGAGGGAAGCAATGCCATCCCCTATCCCTTTATATCGTTTCCTACAATGAGCAAGAAATACCAGCAAAGAATTTTGCTCCTCCTTCAGCCAATACAATGAATAAACTGATGATGAGAAACAGCCAAGGTTTTTACTAAAATGAATAATCAGAACTGCACAAATTTCAACATGGTTTTACCTTGACTGGCTGGCCAGGAGGACAGTGCTCTCTATACCACGTTTTGACAAGAGGCACATCAATGGCCCTCCTCATAGTGCCTGACCTCATGTTGAAAGGTCTTGGACTCCACAGCAAAGCAATACCGTTGGCTGTTGCATCATCGTACAACTGCCATTCTTTCAGCAAGGGCTCAACGTCATCAGGCAACTCAAAGTCCTGCAAAGCGATTACACTGATGTTATCATGCATTTGCGACTTTTGCAAGCTATTTCACATAAAAACCAGTATATTAATAAGGTAACAATTGCTGATTCTTTACACTGTGATGATTTCTGCAGTCTACCAGTATTGCACATACTAAAAGATGAAACACATGAAAAAAGAATACTATCCATTTATATACATACTATTTTTAGTGTCAAATTTTTAATTTTATGCATATCTAGAGAGCAAACAAGATAATGCTTAAAAATAAATAACTGCCCCAAATCACAATCTATGAGTTAAAGACTAACCTCATCGTCATCAGGCAGGAGAGTCTCACTTTTCACAGTATTGCGATGTGAGATTGGATTGATCAGAGGGTCGAAATAAAATGCCGGCAAATCGGGATCCTCAGTCTTGATGTAGAGAACCACCGGAGTGTGGTACCAACTCAGGTGTACATACTGTGGCATGTTATTGTAAAGGTAAGGAAAAGCAATCCTGTACTCTGTGCGTACTTGGTGACGAACAATAATTTTGTTGATGTCGTTAAATTCATTCCAATCTTCATCTGATGGATTCATGTCTTTGATGAGAGGCTCGAATTTCGGTCCTCCTGGTAAAGCCATGTTCAAAGCCTTGAAAGAAAAACAATAAATATTAATCATGACTATTAAAAAAAAAATAAGTTGTACAGATAATTTGCACACCCTGTATTAGCCAATACCATACATGAAGTATTGTGAAATCTGTATTCACATAGCATTCTAATAAGTACTTTTACTGGGTAAATAGTACACCCCCTTGGCTCAAGAAAAAATGAAAAAACGCTCAGAAAATTGACAAAATGGCTGTAAGGACACTCCACTTTTTATTACATTCATATATAATGGCAATAAAAAAAGTTGTAGTTTTAGTACTGCACTTTGCCATTATAGAAGAAACAAAAGTGCTTCAACATTAAATATGCAGATTTTATATTGGGTCATACGAAATCAAAACATCTTTAAAGTGTACAATATAAGAAAATATTTCCCATTATGAGAGAACCAGCAAGTTTTTGCAAATTAAATATACAGAACTTTTAGTAACTTTGTGCGAGGCATATGAAAACCTACCAAAACCCCAAAATGTATAAAATTGCAGTAAAATTTCCACAACATCCTGTACCTGTCACTCGTGTTGCGATTCTGAACAGAATGCAAAAAATAAGCAGGTCATGATTAAAAAAACTTGCAAGTTCTAGATATGCTTACCTTAGCAGTGAAAAATGACTTCAAGTCAAAGAGATAAAAATAATTGTTGTCTGAAACATCAGTCAAGAGCTGATTGGCCAATCTATAGAGCGTCGCCATCTGCGGAAGGGTGAGTCGCCACTTGCGATACGTCGGACCATTTACGTGCTTGGTGTCAATTAGAGGCTTGTGCTCATAAAACCAGTCAGCAACCTGTAAATATATTTGAACATTTTTCTAGGACTACAACTTCTGCGGTAAAATCTCTAATAAGATTCCTGCAATCATCACGTGGGCAACGTTTATAATATGTACTTCAAGTTAGTATACAACCTTGTGATAAGCCAAGACCTCAATGGAAAGGGAAGCATACTTGCCATGTCGTACTGGAAAGAATAGGACCTTTAAGGTTTTGCTCACCTCTACATCCTCCTCTGGATCCAAATCCATTTGAATAGCTTCCAAAGGCTCCACATCCAAAACGTTATCAGCAAAGTCCAATGGAGGCTCCTCGTCATCGAAGGGCGGGAACCTCATCCTTTTGAAGTGACGCCTGTCTCGCTTTTCTCGTCTCATCATCATCCACATGGTAGACCACTGTGCTATATACACAGGCTCTATGACCCAAGGAATCTCATTGACAAATGTGATGGCTCCTGTGATATGATACAGAACCTGAAAATATGAGAGCATTTATAAAATGGCTTTGTCACTCAACAGGTAAGCTTTACTATCGCATGCTAATTCAATGAAGGGAAGGAAAGCATGGTACAATAAACAAAACTCTATCCAAAGACGTGAATACAATCATACTGCAATGTTACTGAAACAAATGCCTCAAAGTACAGTATATCTACATAGAGAGTGTTTATTTAAATTTATATCCATGGACCATTTTATGAGACTACATTTTATTGTACAAAAGAACTTTCCAAGGAAACAAGAAAAAGGTATGGGAGAATATATGAATACACTAAAGTAAATAAATCTGATAAGATATACAAATAGATAACTGCAAATAAAAATAAGAGGCATAGCAGAAGCGGACAATACTTAATAAACACAATACAATTTAATGCAACAATAAAGTGCATGTAATAAAATAAATTATTCATCTGCAGTATGACTAAAACAATAAGTACTCCCAAAGTGAAAGAGGAACAGAAGAGGTTCTGAAACATCGAAATCACATTAACAAATTCAAATATTCATACAGTATTTTACTAGATATTAAAAAAGGGAAAATTATCTACATTTCCAGTAAATTCTATGCTGACCTGAACATCTCGAATCTGTTCCCAAGGCATGGGCATGTTTTCTAACAGCTTCAAGACAGCATGAGGCATAAACTTGAGAGCTCCGAGGTACACGCGTTTATCGTGACGGTACTTTCTGCTGGACATGTCACCGTGGTCGCGAATGATCTTGCGTATATGCTCGGGCGGCATCTCTTCCTTTTGTACATCCACGAAGCCAAACTTTCTTTTTTCGGCATACTTCTTGTTGTGCAGCTGCTGCCATCTAAAATTTGAAGGATAGAGAAATGAACAATTAAGGCAATGTTCTGAATATTTTTGAAATAATAAGTGCATCTGGCTACCCAGATTGCTGCCTCTGATAACACCATCTTACAGCCAAGCACGACCAACTAATTCGTACATTTTCTTGAAAAAGGATAAGGTTAGATCAATCACAGGAACAACCCGGTCTTTGGCCCAAAAACCCCAAGTATTTTGACAAGTGATTTTTCATTCCCAGCAGCCTGATACTGCTTTAGCAATTGTTTAATGTGATAAAACTGCCATTGTTTCGTGTCACTATTACTCCCAATTTTCGGGTGAACACAAATGGACTGTCGACGGGGAATTAAGTTGGACGCCTTTCCTATTGCCCTGGCACGGGTTTGAACGCAGATCTATCACCTCCCGTGTAGTTTAGTAGTGTGGACTTTGGTAGAAGGTAAATACAAAAAGCCTTTAATCTATAATCCTCAAAGAAGCGATGGTTTCTCTTAATGTAATATTCTAGTACAGTATTCTGCACAGCTCTGAACAATGCAAAATAGATTTAATTGCAAAGAAAATTAAATTTCCAGATTTATTCATATACAAAAATCGTGAGTTTTCACAGGCAGAACTTGGAATTTCAGCATTACTATGGAAAGGGGAATTGGGATCCATTTATTTGCCGTCCACAAAGAGTCAGCCACACAGGGGGTATTATGGCTTTCATATATAGAGCGACAGAAAGTACCTTAAAACATTGAAAAAAAAAACAAATAAACGCATTACCTGCGCGCCTTTTCTTGCATCTTTTCCAGTGATACGTTTTCAACTGGAGGGGGACCCGCCTGAGTGCGTGGTAAGGACTGAACCTGGACTTGAGCCTGTGCTTGTGCTTGCGCCTGAAAGTGTGCATGCATCTGCGCATGCGCAGCCTGGGCCTGAGCAGCAGCAAGCTGGGCCTGCTGCTGCGCCATATAAGCCCATGGGCTGCCGGGGATCAAATACGGCGGCAGAGCCATCGTAATCTGGTAAGTAAAAGGAAATAAATCTTGTTAGTATATAGAAATATAAAATAAGAACAATAGCCGATTGAATATTAGACTAAAAATCACGGAATAGTTAAGTACAGATATTTTTCTGAACAAGTTTCCTTCACTTCCAATAGGAATGATATTTGTACAAATAACAGATCAATATGTATGTATGTAACAGATTATGCCATAATATAGTGTACATATGCCATTTACTCTTCCATTCCCTCTGTATAAATATTAAAAAAATAACCCATTTCTGTAATTAAATGTCTACTTCTTTATTAATATTAAAATATCAAACCCCCTTCTGTTACCAAATTGCTATTATCTGAAAATGCCTATTTCGCTGTTTTGAAGTAGTGTACTATACTTCCTAACTTAACGAAGAATAGTTTCCTACACATACATATACATAAGAATAGAGGACACTGCAACATGCCTACTGGCACACACGAGGCAGCTCCATTTTTGAATTGTATTTTCAGCATGTCTAACCTATTCTATTCTACTCTACTTATTTATTCTGTTTTTCTTTTTATGATTTTTCTAATAAGCACTAACCTATTCATACCCACCCTACCTCTGTCATATGTCTATCTAATCTACATTTGAAGGTGTCTAAGGTATTGGCATTTACTATCATACTAGGAAGCTTGTTCCATGCATCAGCTACTCTATTACCAAACCAATTTTTACCAATTTCCTTTCTGAACCTAAATTTATCAAGCTTAAATCCATTATTACGAGTTCTGGTTTGATCATGAATTTTTAAAACTTTATTAATATCTCCCTTGTTAATCCCTTTAAACCATTTATACACTTCAATCATATCCCCCCTAACTCTTCGCCTCTCTAGAGAATGTAGATTAAGTTTTTTTAATCTGTCCTCATATGGTAGATTTCTGATATTGTGTATCATCTTGGTCATTCTTCGTTGCACTCTCTCCAAGGATTCAATTTCCATTCTATAATAGGGTGACCAGAATTGCACAGCATAATCTAAATGGGGCCTAACTAATGCAAGATAGAGCTGCAAAATAACTTTTTCCGTCCTATTGCTGACGCTTCTTGAGATAAATCCTAAAATTCTGTTTGCTTTATTTCTGACTGCTGTGCATTGCTCTCTTGGCTTAAGACTACTACTCACAAGAACTCCCAAATCCCTTTCACACTGAGAACTCATGATTTCATGGTTATTTAGCTTATAACTAGTATTGTCTTTTATAGTACCCATTTTAACTACTTTACATTTTTCAACATTAAATTCCATTTGCCATTTGTCCGACCATTCAGATAATCTATTTAGATCTTCCTGTAAAGCATGAATGTCTTCTTTTCCATTTATAGTTCTACCTATTTTAGTGTCGTCTGCGAATTTACTTAGGTTACTACTGATATCCGAATCCAGATCATTTAGATATACGATGAATAATAGAGGACCCAGTACCGAGCCTTGTGGTACCCCGCTTGTAACCGAGCCCCACTCTGATTTCTCTCCATTTATGCAAACCCTCTGTTTTCTGTCTTTTAACCATTGTTTGATCCATCTGAGCACAGCTCCTCCTATACCATGAGCTTCCAGCTTTTTACATGCCTCATGCCTCATTCCCCCTTGCATCACAAAAATCAATTATATCAAACCTCCTGTTGATTCATAATGCCTTTCTTAGCCAGAAATCCTCCAAATAAGTAGAGTCAAAAAAGGAAGAATTATAGAAAACATTGGAAATATCTAAAACAACTAAAATATGACAATGTCAACTATCACTTTGTTTCACAGTCATGGCATACTAACCTATAATAAGCAAGTATTGTTCTCCTAACTGAGGGTTGTCATATCCCTCTGCAATGGTACTGACTTTACTAAACTAAGTTTACAGTACTGTTAAAAATGAATGCACACCGTGAACGTGAGACGGCATGCTAACCGGGCACTTGTGATCGTGCTCTATGACTATATCACTACAATAACTACTAACACTCTCTCTCTCTCTCTCTCTCTTAAAGGGACCTATCCGGAGTCTAGGAAGGAACTATCGGATCACGTGGTTGTCAGCATGGCTATACATATGTAAATCAAAGGAAATAAAAAATTCCTTCTCAAGTCTTATATGTGTAACCTGCCACAGGGCAGATCAGGGTGTAAAAGTAAATATTTACTGAATACTTGATTAGGCTTAGTGACATAAATTATGTTAGTTCACATCAATTAAAGAACGAGATGGTAATGGAAATCATTTTTAGTTGTATTAAATAGTTTTTAAGCATTTTGGTTTAATGCATGAGGGGAAATATATAAACACGAAAAATCATTATCATATCAATATACTAAACCTAAACACACAAAGATAAACCTTAAATATATTATAATCACGTACCAATATTAATATTTACGACCAATTATTATAAACATTAAATAAATGACTTAATGCCGACCAATATAGCGCACGATGTTTACTTCTAATCAGTCATATTACAAATATCCAATTTTATACTTATTTCATTGTTATACTTACTTAGCTACGGATCTATCCTTTATTTATAGCATAATGTATCTATTTATACAATAAAAACGTTTAATTACGTCCTTAAACAACTTATATTCGCACTTGTTTACTAGTTCCCACAACAACACACCAACGTTTGAGTCTTGGCTGCCAGATAGATAGCCAAATCGCAAAAATTTCCCTAGATTGATTCTACGAAATATTCCTGTTCGTTCTAAAAGCCCTAGATTAATATTGCTTTAATTTATTATTGAAGTATTTAATCTTTTTACAAGCTAAAGGATATTTTATATTTAAATTTATAATAATGTTATTATAATTGAACCATTTTCTTAGCCTTATATCGATCATTTTGACTATATATATATATATATATATATATATATATATATATATATATATATATATATATATATATATATATATATATATATATATATATATATATATATATATATATATATATATATATATATATATATATATATATATATATATATATATATATATATATATATATATATATATATATATATATATATATATATATTTCCTCATGATATCCAAAAACAGTTAAATTTCTCTAGTTTTGGCACTCTCATACGGGTTTCACCGGTCTGCGTCTAAAGCAAAAACAATACAAGCGTTTATTTACGTTATTTATTAATGCTAAGCCTTCTAAATTTAATTAATATCAGAGTTACCATACCAGATAAGGCAATTTATAAAATAACCATAATTAATTATAGAGGTTATCAAATGCCATCAATTAAAAATACATACAACATTAAAAATATGTGTGTTTTTAAGAAATATAGGGGAAAGTTAAGGAATTTTAATTGAAGATATTCTCCGTCCAGAGCTCCAGAGCCACAAATAAGTTTTTATATTGGGAATTTGCGTAAAATCCAATAAGGCGAGGTCATAATATAAGATGATTTTATTTCATGACTGGAGACTATGCAGTTATTGGATAATTTTTCAGAAAAGGGGTCTTTATAAGGTTTAAACCAGACTGTTTCTTCAACAACAACAACAAAATATAAAACCCCAAATGGTATGTAATATTATTTACATGAAGGCAGAACTACCTTATTGAGAAATAATAATACTTTCATGTGCTTCTCTAGGTTTCCTCTTGATAGTCATAATTCAGTCCTTTGTATGACATATATATTTTCTGCAGGCTGTATTAAAGAATAGACAGTACCATCAAGTTATGTAAATAAACTATATATGGAAAAGATAATAAGAAAGTTGTTGCTTCTACACACCTACATATACCTGGCCTCATTCCCCCTTGTGAGAGAGGTGACCGAACCAAGAGATACACATACACTACAATCCACACATACTTAAACTACTCCTCTTAGCTCCTTTCCCCCCTGAGGGAGGAGGTAGAGAACTTCCTCCCTGTTTCCCTGCTTGTCATAAAAGTCGACTAAATGGGGCAGAGCAGGTGACTGGGAATCCCTTTCTGTATTGTATTTCTACAAAACAGCCAAGAGACGTGAAGGTATTCTGGGAGGAGAGATCCAGCCAAAACTCAAGTCATTGTTGCTTCCAAGAGACTTATAACTTCATTGATTGCAAGGGGCGCAATTCACAGAAAATTTCACAAAATACAGTACTGTAGTTCAAAAGAAGTTTATGCACATTCATTTCATGTACTTAGAAAATTTGATGCTTGATAATAATGACATATATTGAGTTAAATATTAATAACACGGATCTATTATGAATTAAAACGTATTATACTATTTTTTTTTCTAATGTTTTATGTCAGTATTAGTCCCAATTTTGGGGGCGAACACAGATGGACTAAAGTTGGGAATTTTAGCTGGGTGCTCTTCAATATGCCCCGGCATGGGCTTGAATATGGGTTTATTACCTCCTGAGTTGAGCACTCTACCAGTTGTATCACAGTGATTCCCAGGTGTCATACCACAGTATTTACAAAAATCTGTCACATTAAGTACAGAAAATGATTTAAAAAAAAAACGTATCAAGGAAAGATATTCCTAAACAAATGAATAAGGGCAAAGGAAAAATAAATAACTTTATTTTTCAATTCTTACAATTTCAAAACATATATTGCTTGCATAAAAATATTACATATTTGTTACATGATAGAGGAACCTAAAGTGATTCTAAAATATAAATAAATTGTGGCAATATTTATCAATATAGAGATGAATAAAATAATGTACAGTATAAATTTTGCATTACTTTACTAAAGATATAATATTCGTGGCTTTAAATAGCAGATAATACAGAAAGTACATATTTCAGCAAAGGTAGGATAAATGAACACGAAGAAATTACTGACATTTGCTGAGAAGTAAATGTATCTCCTTATATCTTCACTCTACATGTATATACTTTTGTTCCTTTACCATAGCGAATTATTTTATAAAAGTTGATTCTTAGACTCAACTAAAATCTATATTCAGTAGCCAAGACCATGATTTCTCACTTTCAAATGCCCATCTCATCCAATTCCACACATCTTAGCAACTCGGATTAGTAAATATTATTACATATAAACTTGATTGAGATACATTAAGATACCTCATACAATTTCTCACTAATCTAAATGAGTTACTTTATGTTTATCAAGTGCAGCTTTTCTAGAAAATCCTCTAGAGCAATGAGAACAACTGTATGGCTTTTCAGTTTCATGATGAAGCATGTGAGCAATGAGTCCTTCTTTTTTCTCATATTTATGATCACATATCCTACAGCTAAAGAGATCCTTCCTGATTTTCTCTTTTTCAGTTTCCAAAGACACATCATAAGAGGTTTTGGCATGCATATTAATATGACTTTGGAGATGACTTTTTAACTTGAAACTTTTCTTACAGATTGAACAGTGATGAGATCTTTCACTCGAATGGGTCCTTTGGTGAGCTTTCAGATTATTCATTTTCGTAAAAGTCTTGAAACACACTGAACACGCATGTTGCTTCACCCCACAGTGTAATAGCGAATGACTTTTAAGGCTACTTTTGGTTTTTAACGATTTCCCGCACACAGAGCACTCAAATAAAATGTTTTTTGTATGATTTGCAATGTGCAATTCATATCTCCCTTTCTGCTTAAAGTTCTTGGAGCAAACGGTACATGTCAATGATTCTTTATTTACAACCTCGTCTTTACCTTTTTTATTATTATTATCTTTAAAGGAAAATGAGCTGGGGGTGTGATCCAACTCATGAGACCGTAAAAGACTGTCATCTGGAAAATCTATCCCACAGAAGGAACACTGATAAGGACGAAGTCCTGCATGAGTCAACAAATGCGTTTTTAAATCAAGTTTTCTTGGGAAAGATTTCGTACATAGGCAACAAGAATAACTGATTTCTCTTTGTGTCTTACAGACAACTCCATCAGCACTAGCCTGCTGATTCCCAATATGTCTTCCTTGTGAATGCAGCAAAACATGATCTTCAATTTCATTTGGTTCAAGTGTTTTGTTACAGGCATTACAGGTCTTGGGTCTATCCCCTAGATGATCCTGCAAATGTATTTTGAGATTAGCTTTTTTCGAGAATTCACCCTCACAGAGAGTACATTGATAGGGTTTGATATCATGATGACCCAACATGTGCTTCTGGAATTGACTAGCAAATAAAAATCTCTTTCCACACAACAAACATTTAACAGGTTTATCGCCTGTGTGAGTCTTCACATGCACTTTTAAGAGACCTTTCTGAGGAAACGTTTTAGAACATATATTACACTGGTATGGTCTATCACCAGTATGACTCTTCATATGAAGTTTTAAGCTATTACTTACTGTGTACCCTTTGCCACACAAGATACAAGTATAAGGTTTAACTTTGGAATGCGTTGCAAGATGGTTTCTGCGATGAACACTCTGCGTGAATCTTTTTCCGCATATATCGCACTGGTAAGGTTTTTCACCTGTGTGAATCAACATATGTGACTTGTGACTCTTAAGCGTGCGGAAAGTTCTGCCACAGACGTGACATGAGTACGGTTTTTCGCCAGTGTGAATTCGCCTGTGGATTTCCATATGGGTACGTTTTAAAAAGCTTTTACCACAATGTGAGCATCTATGAGATTTATTTGTTACGGTATCAGTAGCTTGAAAATTATCTGACTTTCTGGAACTAAGTTCATCCTCGTTTATGATTCTATTTTCTATTTTCTTACTGCTCTCTGACTCGTTTACAGAGTGCCATACTAAGTGATCTTCTAGTCCTTTATAGCCTGTGAAATCCAAGCCACAGAGAGTACACTTGAAGACATCAGTACAAACATCAACTGTTGATTTATTATTGCGAACATTATCAATGGATGTACTATTCTTTTGGTTGTGAATTTTGACATGTGCCTCTAAATGTCTGCGTTCAGTAAACGACTTTTCACATGCTCTGCAACTGAAAGATATATTATGCTTGTGAACGAGTACATGCTTATTAAGACTACTTTCACGGATAAACACTTTTCCACACCAGGTACAACTGAAAGGCATATTATTAGAGTGAGATTTTATGTGATACTTAAGGCTACCTCTTTGAGAAAAACATTTGCCACATACATCACAAATATAGGGTTTCTCTTTCGTATGGACAACCATATGATTATTCAAATATGATTGAAGTGCAAAAGTTTTATTACATATTTCACATTTAAGAGGTTTTTCCCCACTGTGAATTAATAGATGACTTTTAAGATTACACTTTACAGTAAATGATTTTCCACATATATTACAAGTATTTGGATTATCGCTTTCATTAACCGTATCAAGGGGCGAGGTATTATTATTCGCTGCTAAAATCTCCCTCTTCTCGGGAAGTTCTTCATGTACATTGGTGCTATGTTGTACTTCGAATTGCAGTGAGTCAGATGATAAACCTTCTTGCCCATTACACTCTATACTTATAATATCTCTTAAATCTTTTACGTAGTACTGATGAATATCTGTATGTTTTAATATGTGCTCTTCAAGATCACTTTTTGTAACAAAAATGTCCTCACACAATAAGCATTTGTGAAAATTGCTGATTTTGTGCATTCTTACAGAAGTTCTCTGTGAATCATTCTGATAGAAATATATCTCACAGAGATCCGAGTCCATTGTCTCTTCCTGAAAGCTTCCGTCAACCAAATAGATTTGTTCCTCCGATGATGTTTCACTTACGCTATTGTGAGACACAGATATGCTTGCATAGCCTACGTTCATATCAATAGCGTCTGCAGCGCTGGAGTCAATCTGCTCTAAAGCCTCTGATGAAAATTCCTTTTTATAATCTAAAATATCACTGGAATCTAAATCTTTGTTCAACAGAGATATTTCTTCAAAGTCATGATTTATTTCTGAAATATGAGCCGTACAGACATCTTCGTCCTTAAGATCTGTATTGACAACAGCGTCTTGTACATACTGCAAGCCGTCTTCAGTTTTGACGACAGTCAGTGTATCTTGATTAAGATTCGTATGAGATGATAAATGTGAAGGGAGCTTTTCTTTATCTGGAAATTCTTCTGCACACTCAATGCCCTTATATTCTAAACTCAACATACCATGTACTGCTGAGATATCATGTCTTTTCATGTGATAATTTAAGCTACCTTTCTGCGTAAAACTATTATTACAAATATGGCATTTGAAAGGTTTCTCCTTGGTATGAGTTCTTAAATGGACCTTCAGGTTGCTTTTCAAACTAAATCCTCTGTCACAATAGTTACATGTAAAAGGTCTCTCTCCCGTATGGGTCAGCATGTGAGTTTTGAGCGTGCTACTTGCCGAGAAACTGCAGCAACACAGCTGGCATGAAAACTGTCTCTTAGAATGAATATTCATATGCTTAATTAGACTCTTCTCAAGTTCGTACGCTTTGTCGCACAATTTGCAACTGAACTGCCTCTGATGAATCAGCTGATGCTTCTTAAAGTGTCCTTTTGTTGAAAACGATTTATCGCACTCACTGCATGAGTACTTATTAAAAGTATGCAGGTCTTTTACTTTACTCTCATTTATATTATCTGCAGACAACTGTTGCATACTAAACTCAGCGTAGGGGTGGTTTAACCGCACGTGAACACGTAACTCGCTCTGTATGTTGTAGTCTTTGTCGCATGTCAAGCACTTATATAGAGGCTCTGAGTTACTGTTCTGCATATGGTGTTTCTGTACATGTTGAAGTAAACCGCTTTTTAGAGTAAAATATTTATTGCAGTCTGTACATTTATGAGCCTTTGTATCACTATGCTTTAATATATGAGTGTTAAGATGAGATTTTTGTCTAAATGTTCTGTTGCATATATCACAACTGTACGGCCTGTATCCTGTGTGTATCCTGGAGTGAAGTTTCAGATAATTCTTACTAGCAAAAGATTTGTTACACAATTTGCACTTATGAGGTTTTTCACCAGTGTGACCCCTGATATGGACCTGCAAAGTAGTTGCTGTCGATAATTTCTTTCCACAAACTGAGCAGATATGGCTTTCCTTATCAATATGACATTTCAAGTGTTTATTCAAGCTTGTTTTCATTGTGTAAGATTTTCTACATACATGACATGAGTATGGTTTTACCCCTGAATGGACTCTTTCGTGGATGTTCAAAGTACTTTTATACAGAAAATACTTATCGCAAAGCAAGCATTTGTATGGTCGTTCTTTTAAATGAGTGAGCGAGTGTCGTCTCAATTTTGTACCACTCATGAAAACTGCTCCACATGATTTGCATTCAAATTTCTTTTTACATTGGCCATCAACATGCCCCTTTAATACACTTTCTGATTTAAAAACTTGATGACAAAGCGAACATTTGTGAATTTTTGTTAAGAGGTTTATAGAATTATTATATAACAAAGCTTTGCTCTTATACTTTCTACGAAAACAACTGAGCGAGTGAATATAAAGTGCACCTTCAGAGAGGAATTTAGTTTGACATATTTTGCAAATCAATATTTTTCTCAACTGCCTCTTATGAAGGAATTTGTGGACGTTGTATACCCTAAAACTTACGAACTTCTTCTCACATATAGTACATAAAAAGCTTTTTATAGGAAAAATTTCTCTGTCCCGATTCTTCAAAGAATTGCAGTAAGCTCTAGATATTTCATATTTTCTTTGTATTCTTGATATCCACCTCATATTTCCAATTTTTTATTTTTCCTAATTAAACACCTGATGTTTTTATAAATAATTAAATGGAAATTTCTTCATCAACAGATCTCAGCCTTGCTTCAAAGACTTAAATATTTTCATACATCTATATTTACAAAACTTACAAATAATACTGTACAATATCGATAAAAAGAAAAGAAAATTCCTTCCCCAACAGATCTCAATCTCTCCTAATAAAGAAAATTCAGTACTGTATATTTGTATATCCATACATTCGTAATCTATGAATACATAACTGCATATTAATTGTACAGGTATGGAAGGAACGGTATAATAATTCCCAGTCGACTCCTCAATCCTGAAAGAGAGAAATAATTAAATACAGTTGCTGGAAATTCCTAACAAAATATATATACAACTGACAGGCATTTTGTAGAACACTGACTCATATCCAGTACCAAAGAATACACACAGATAAAGAGAGCAGTTAGTTGGCTGTTCATGAGCTTTATATCATAAAGCCACAAACCCAATTTTTATGTAGTCTATACATTTGCTACTTTTACTGCTATGAGAATAATGGGGCCACAGCAGAACAGTGGTAGAGAGCGTGAGTCAATAAGCGACTAAAACTGGTTTGATTCCACGGTGAGGTGCCAGGGAGGGCATCCAGTCTTATGCCCCCATCTCCAACATATCTGTCTCCATCCCCATTCTAATAGGTAATAACTATGGCACATAAAATTCTGCACCCCTATAATATATATATATATATATATATATATATATATATATATATATATATATATATATATATATATATATATATATATATATATATCCACTGGAGATTATTCTTCTATTTAATTACTGATTTATTTTACAAAATGGGAGACAAGGGTCAGGCTTCAATTCCCTAGGAACCCCAATTCAAGAAGATACTGTTCCACAACTAGGTGTACTCAGTGAGCCAACTGAAGTGACAGGAGTATATATCAGACATGGGATGATACAAACTTTTTATTCCCTTGTGGCTTAGATGATTAGAAGCTGTACAAGGCACAGTATGGAGTTGAAATCAGGGCCTCATGGGTAGGAGTTCAGGAAAATAAAAAACACTGATGTTTTAAATATTCATAGCTCTCCAGAGTTCAATTATTATTAACTCTGAGATATGAAATTAAACATTTACTGACACAGCGATGGTGAAGACCATCTTATAGGGTCTTATGAATAGCCAAAAATACAAACAACGAAAGCATGAGATAAAAGGGAAACACTTTACCTCAATACAATTTCTTCTACTGTAATAAATACAATTATGAGTTAGATATCATTATGTAGGCCAATCCCATATTGACATAGGGGTTAACAGTGGCATAGTAATACTGATCTGTCTTCCTTCTTCCCTTGTAAATTATATTCGCTGATTTCACACCACTCAGTTCTGACAACAATTCCCTTCAATGTGGTCTTCTTGTTGGCGTTGACTACGGTATCACAGTATTGACAATCTGTAATCGAATAGCAGGGACAGTGCCTTTGTAACGGCACCAGAATAATATTCTCTGAAATTAGCTTTTTGCAGTACTCCCTAACCTGTTGTTCACTCTTGTATTATTTAATCCTTCATAAGCAATACCTAAATTTTTTTGCTATCTTTAGTAAGCAGAACTTACATTTTTGTTGATTATTTTATATTTTCTTATTACAGAGATTTTGCTAATATAGCTAATGGACCAGTACCTATATCAAGGCTTCCCATGAACAGTAACAAATTCGAATTCTTTTAGAGTAGTAGAGCGCCCAAGTTGGGAAATAATGTGGTTGACACCCTAGTTCGATCCCACCGCAGGACAATATTAAGGGTTTCCATGCTTATTTAATAATAATAATAATAATAATAATAATAATAATAATAATAATAATAATAATAATAATAATAATAATAATGATAATTATAATAATAATAATAATAATAATAATAATAATAATAATAATAATAATAATAATAATAATAATAATAATAATAATAATAATGATAATAATGATAATAATAATAATAATAATAATAATAATAATAATAATAATAATAATAATAATAATAATAATAAATATACTTATACACATGCCTCATTCCGCCTTGTAAGGGGGGTGGCCGAGCCAAGAAAAGCGCAATCACCACGATACACACACCTTAACCACTCCTCTCAGCTCCTTGGGGATAAAGGGTTGCCACATCTCCTCCCCTTCCACCCTGCTTGGGTCACCCGCGAGGTAGGCGGGCAAGGTTATTTTACAATGAGACCCGACATTCGCAGCTGGTGTACCCCCACCGCTTCATCACATGGCACCTCCCCTCACATCCGTCCACCACAGTTCACTGAGCTGGCAGGTGCAAGAAATCCCTTGGGCCATGTCATATATGCACAATATTCCTTCACTCACTCTTATCTCTTGCACACACTCTTCCCTGTTCCACTGACATTCCACGTGCATTCAGTGCTCTTTTCATGCCATCCATCCATCTCATTTTAGGTCTCCCTCTTGACTTAACTCCAATCACATCTGCACTCCACACTCTCTTTACTATTCGTTCATCACTCATCCTTTCCATGTGTCTAAACCATCTCAACACTCTCTGATCTAACCTATCCAACAACTTCATTCCAACACTCGTTCTCTGCCTGACATCCTCATTTCTTACTCTATCTATTCTAGATACACCAATCATACCTCTCAAACACCTCATCTCCATTACATTCTTCCTTTCATCCTCTCTTCCGTTCCAAATCTCTGCTCCAAACAATGCTGTTGGCTCAATCATACCTTCATATATCCAGCTCTTTGCATTAATTCCCAAATATCTATTTCTCATTACACTTTTCAACCCACCTAGACATTTACTTGCTTCCTTCACTCTGTGATTTACCTCTACATCAAGTCTTCCATTCCTTGATACATGCGACCCCAGATACTTAAAGCTCTCAACCTCTTCAAGCAACTCCCCATTCACTCTTACATTCAATCTGCCAACATTAACACTCCTCGTGCATCTCATGACTTTACTTTTACCAATATTCACCAGCAACTTCCTTCTTATTCACTCACTAATAAATTCAGTCACCAAATGATTCAATTCATTTTCACTATCAGCCACCAGTACAGTATCATCTGCAACTAGCAACTGACTCAATTTCCACAACCTTCCATCTTCACCCACTAGTTCCAAGCCTCTGTCTAATACTCTTTCATTTACTTCCATTACCACTCCATCCATATACACATTAAATAACCATGGCGACATTACACAACCTTGACGTAACCCACAAACCAATCAGTCATACCATTCCCAACTCTCATGCATGCTTTACTATTCACATAAAAACTCTTCACCGCATTCAACAAACTTCCACTTATTCCATACAGTCGCAAAACCCTCTACAACCTCTCTCTATCCACCCTGTCATGAGCTTTCTCTAAATCAATAAAGACCTAAAAAGTGTCACTACCTTTCTCCAAGTATTTCTCACACACCTGTCTTACCGCAAATGCCTGATCCACACATCATTTACCTTTCCTAAACCCACACTGTTTTTCCCCAATTAATATCTCAGTACCTTTCCTAATTCTCTTGATTAACACTCCTCCATATACCTTACCAACTACACTCAATAAACTAATTCCCCTAAAACTACTACACCCATACTTATTTCCCTTCCCTTTGTAAAGTGGAGCTATACATGCACTCCTCCAATCAACTGGGACCCTTCCTTTCCTGAAACACACATTCAACAACCTAACTATCCATTCTACTAATGCCTCTCCATCTTTTGACAAGCATTCAGCAAGACACCCATCTATCCCTGGTGCTTTACCTGCATTCATTGCCCTCAGTGCCAAACGTACCTCCTCTTTTGTTATATCTCTATCATTCTCATCTCCTAGCATTAGCATCCATTCGTTTTCCACAGCCACAATCTCTGCCTCTCTATCATCTTCCTCAGTCAGCAGGTTCTTGAAATATTTACCCCATCTCTATCCCACCTTTATTTCATCCACTAGCAATTGTCTATCTGGTTCTTGCACTCTCTCCTTCCTACTACATTCACCTTTCCTCACTCTTTTCACTTCCTTCCAAAACATCTTTTTACTCCTTTCAAAATTCTCAGACAAACATCTGCCCAACCTTATATCCGCTTTTCTCTTTGCCTCCCTCACCACGTGCTTTGCTGACCTTCTCTTTGCACAGTATCCTTCATACGTCTCTACATTACCTACCCGCGACCAAACCTCATAAGCCTGCTTCTTTTCAGTCACTACTGCACTCACCTGCTCATTCCACAATTAACTACCTTTCCTTTTACTTCCATCACTTAGTCTCCTTCTGCACACTGCCTCGGCACACTTCATAACTTCTTCCTTGAAACAGCCCCATTCTTCTTCTACTCCTCCTCCACTTTCTCTTTCACTACATTCCACACATTTCTCACCCTAGCCTTATACTCACAGTATTTTTCTTTCTTATACAATTCATTCACTTTTAGCACCTCTCCTCTTCTCTCGCTTCTCCTCTTTCTCCAGTTTTCTCCCACTCTCACTCTACTTTCCACTAAATGATTATCAGATATTCCACCACTAGCTCCTCTTAGTATTCACATCCAATACTCTTCCAATCACCCTCCTATTCACCACAACATAATCCATTAATGCTCTGTTAACTACTCTTCCATTATCCACTTTGACCCATGTATATTGTGCACATTCTGCTTTTTAAATACAGTATTAGAAATCAATATTTATCTCTCAATGCACATTTCTATAACTTTCTTTCCACTCTCATTCCTACTAGGTACTCCATACTTCCCAATTACATCATCCACTGGCTCATTCCTTACTCTAGCATTCAAATCTCCCATCAACACCACACTCACATGCATTCCCAAGTCTCCTACACACTCGTTCAATTTCTACCAAAAGTCTTCTCTTTCTTTCTCACTTCTCTCACTTCCAGGGCTATATGCGCTCACAAACGCCCAAGCCTCACATCCCAGCCTCATTTTAGCTATTATTATTTAAGAAGATACTTCCTTCCATTCTAGCACATACTTATTCATCTCTTTACTTAATAACAGAGCCACTCCCTCTCTTCATCCCCCTATATACTCCAGACACCCTACCTACCACTCTCCCAAATGTCAACTCACCATTCCCTTTTATCTTAGTTTTGCTCTATGCAAGTACACTACATCTATCTTTCTCTTCACAAACATACTCCCTAGAACCTCCATCTAGGGTTCTGGCTGGATCTCTGCTGCCAAGAATACCCCCACATTTCTTGGCTATTCGTAGGAAGTAAAATACAGAGAAGGGGATTCCTAATGCCCCCGCTCCACCTCATTAAGTCGACCTTTACGACACGCAGGGGAACACGGATTAATCACTAAGTACTAAGGAAAGATGAGCAGTTGAGAATTTAAAGTACAGAAGCTACAATTATCAAACAACATAATTAATAATATATCAGCAATATTTTCTATTTATTTTTCAATTCCATCTTTAATTCCTACTCTAAAATGATTTAGTTCTTCCTTTGGAAGATGATTGCTATTGAAATATTTGTCTATGCAAAAACTGATCATCTCATGTATATATGTATATCTAACTCTCTTTTTGAGTCAGTAGTATAACAAGAGGTTATTAACATGTAGGATTTTACATGTTGCTGCCAAGTCTGTATCACATACTTTACAATCCTGACCAATAATTACCCACATTTCAAAGCTGTAGTTTGTTTTCTACCAACTTTTCATCTTCATTCTTTCTTCAGCTTCGCTCCATTTCCATATGGGGTCGCTATTTCTTGTTAGCGTTTTCCACTTATTCCAGTCTCACTTATCCTGCTCCTTTAGCCCCATATCACACATAATATTTGCTATATTATCCTTACAACTAGTCATAAAGATTATAAATCGACAACAGAAGAAAAAAGTAAAGGTAGATCAAAATTAACTGCAAATATATATATATATGTAACACACTACCATATTCATCAACATGATTTTGCACTACAACATTTTTTAAGCAGTGTGGTTTAACACTTACATAAATTTGTTTTATAGATTTATTCATATTTCAGGAGTAGATTTTATAGTAACCAAAATCTATAAAATTATTTCCTGAGAGAAAAAACTAAAATTTATTTTTGAAATTCAAATATGAAAAACACAAGGAAATGATACACTTAATTAACGTTTTAAATCATATTTATATATTTCAACATTAAACAATACATTAATGATAAATTACCATATTGGTACAAATACTGAAAGAACACATTTGTAAGGTATACAGCAGAATGACATACTGTAATATTCAGTAATTTTAAATGCTTTATAGGCTCGCATGTTCTTGTAAAATCTTTCATTCAGCTATAATATTTCTAGAATAGATTCCTTGTCATTAAAAAATTTACAGTAATCAAAATGTTGACATAAGGAAGAATGCTTAAGTATTTCTTAGTAGCTTAACAAAATATCGGGCAGACTTTCAGTTAACTGTCCGGCTAAACTTTGGCAAGCTCTAGTGTAACTGGTCTGATAAAGATAATTATCATGACTTGAGAATTGAACATTCTGAAATGCAGTTCAAGATTATTTGCATAACATAGTTTGTAATGAAACATTATCTTGTCATCTTATTTTCTTATACAAATATATCTTCACTGGGAGCTTCAGCAGCTAGAGAAAAGTTGTTGTATAATGTAACAATATACACACCTTGCCACTTAAAACACTATTCCGTTTAATTATGTTAGTGGAGGAAAAAAAACATCCTTTACTTTTCTATTTCAAACTTCTTGGTTTTCATCTTCCCCTAATATGTTTATTACTGGTTATTCAGACTGATGTTAATTTGACTAGTTTAGTGCTTTGAGCCAAGCAATTTTTTTTTTTTTTTGCACAAGTGACTAATTCTATTGCCCACCAGAGTCGTTCCAGTTAACTCACATATTAGGACGTGAAGCTTTAAAAAAATACCATGATAATACCATGTACAAATTTACGGGAAACATCTATGGGACTGAATCCTAATATAAAAATAACATAAACAAAAGGCAGGTGAACATGTATAAAGGAACACAAGAACCAGTACTTCCAAGAATATCTTATTATGAATTATTTCTTAAATTAAATGTTATTATTTCATTATTCTTTGTGCTCTGATATTCCTGTTAAAAATTAATTATAAACAGGATACATACAGTATATCATGCTTATGTCATCCTGTACTAATATTTTCTATTCTTACTCTCTTAATATCTTAACAGTATTTCATGGTTTCAAAATAGCTTGCAAAGACGGCTGGCAATGGTAAGAAGTGGTACCGCAATGACACTGCAATAGTTATGTCTACATTGCTAGTTTGGTGGAATATAGTGGCTCTTTCAAATAATGCAAACAATAATGAATATGTTAATCACTAATGTGTTCAGGACTCATTTTGATTTGAATACAGGATAACAAGCACAACATATCCTTTGGTAGCTGAGTATGAAAACAAATGATTCTCAAACATAATGGATAGTTATGTATTGTCTTCTTCTTCTTGTCTTAAGCTTTAACCCATTTCTATATGGGGTCGCTGTTCTTGCTAGCCTTTTCCAGCTTTTCCTGTCTCACTTAACCTATTCACTTAGCCCCTATCCAGTGTATCATTTGCTACTGACATTTATGTACAGTCAATAACATTAATCCTGTAATGCATATAAAGATATTATTCTACTGTCTCAAAGTTAAAATGCAAAACTTGAGTCACTTCCATACATTCTGAGCTTCGAGGGTATGTGCAGCAGTACACAATACTGAATATAGACAAAAAGATGTACGTACATTATTTCTGTGACTGACTTAATATCTCTACTGCACAATTTGAACAAAATACTCAAGATTATCTTAGCAAGTGTATATTGGCCTATACGTAATACATATAGGTATTCACAACAAGACATGTACTGTACATTTAGCACAGTATGAAAATCAGCCATCACAACAATACAATAGACAAGGTTAGCTGCATTTCTGGATGGAGTATGGTAGGCATATTTGCCTGTTTCCTTTACACATAACATAGAAATACACTGAGTATGCTATATAACTAGTTTCTAGTTTGCGCTAGTATGATTTTTATATATCATCTCTATACATCTTACAAAT
This sequence comes from Halocaridina rubra, assembly GCA_037179515.1. Classification (NCBI taxonomy): domain Eukaryota; kingdom Metazoa; phylum Arthropoda; class Malacostraca; order Decapoda; family Atyidae; genus Halocaridina; species Halocaridina rubra. The sequence goes on from JAXCGZ010005818.1 coordinate 61,923, forward strand.
TAATATATATTCCTACAATATGATATAATACAAAATAAAATATTGGCACAGTTGTTTTGCATACTGCTAAAATTTGACACTTTGTTTTAAGAAAATCCATCACTTATAGTAAAAATATCGATTACGAATTAAGTGTAACAAGCATAATATCAATTGGCACATTTCATACCTTACATAAACTTTTGTCCAAATATAACAATATAAGAAAGGAACTTCCGGAAAAGATTCACATGGGTTGACCATCACCTGCAAAATAATTAATTGTTGACTATTTTGCTTCTACCTCTGCTAAGGCAAAAAAAAAAATAGCAATTAGTATTCATGGCATTTGAAAACTACTTAAAAGATATATACAGGTATCCTTAAAATTCATGCGCGAATAATACATTTACGTTATATGGAAGTTTACAGAAAGGACAGACAGACTTACAAACATAGGTGACCCAAATTCCCATGAGAATCTAATAGTAAACTTGGTACGAGCGAAAACGCCTTTTGGGAAACTAATAGTCGCCAGTAGGTGGTTGATAATGATTTGTATTGACACAAAACAAGAATCATCATAACAAATGGCAGTCAGTCTATTATACTGACATGGCATCAGGTAAAATTTAGGGGCCCCTGCACCATTAAATAACCCCGAAAACTGCTAGGAAAGGTAAGTTAGGTTAGCAATTAACCTATTTTAACCTAACCTAAGCCAACCTAACAATTTATGGGGTAATTTAAAGGGCTGAGGGTTGCTAAGCTTTACCTGTTCCAACTTATACTGTATACACATATACATCTGACGAGTCCTAAAAGCACTTTTTACTGAACACTTCACCTAACTGTACATTGAAACAAATTATCAGGAAATAAAGTATCAAATTTACTCATGTATATAACATTTTCCTATACAAAATTATACAGTGCTTAAAATTATAAATCATATTTTATATATAAATATCAAACGTTTCATTGCTAACACTCTTAAAATGCCACAAACACTGGTAAAATTTTATTAATACCAACATAATTTCATGTAAATGAGTTTCTGTACAAAAATACATTAAACCTGCTTCATAAACTATAACCTGTATTCCATATTTTATATATCAAATATTTATATGCATGACTGGAGTTGATAAGGACAACTTCCTGCCCCAAAAATGATGAATACCTTATATTGATGATGTAATAAGTCCTCTAAATAAAAACTCAATAATATTTTTAACATTATTCACAATAATACATAATATTCTACATATTGCAATTGTAACAGTCTAAGCTCAGAAGCTGTCTTCAAAGGCGATCCAAACTAAAATTACCAATCTGAATCAGACATCCAGCCATAACAGATTTACATCTACTGTAGGATGCAAGGAGTTCAGCAAGTCTACACTTCTATTGGTATTACACATAAAACATTCAAGAGGATGTATGTGAGACTATGTATGCTTGAAATGTGATATATACATCATGCACTAGTAACAATAAAAAAAAAAAAGGAATTGTCATGAAAAACTGCTAAAATAGTGTAACAGCACCCATGAAATTATGCTAAACAGCTTAACAACTGTGTTATCCCTGGGAATGGAGGAAGAAAGAATAAGAAGAACACTGCACTTGTACGATCTGCGCATCATAAGAGCCATCTAAATGGGATAGAAGACAATGATGGTAAATCTTTTTTGTATTAATGATTTTCTTGCGATAAAAGAGCTGAATATAGGGGTGAAGATGTACAAGGGTATGAGTAAGCCCTGTAACATCCCTTTTTTTGGTTCAGTTGAGGCCACCCTGCTAGATCCTGGGGGGAAATGGCATTCTGTAGAAGAAAATAAAAGGGTTAGGTAAAGATTGGAGACGCCCCAGTACATTTAAGAACTCCGTCAAAGGTTAGGTTAGGTAAACATACATTAGGGTAAGTTAATGCATAACCTAACCTAAATCAACCTAACTTATCATGAAGTTATTTAAGTTACTGGGGTTGCTAATCTCTACCTGATCCCCAAAAATGCATTTAGCAAGGAGGAAATCTTTGCTACTTACATGTACCTGTCTTTCGGGTCGTTCAACCTATTTCCACTATACGAACTATTCGAAAGTTGCAACACATAAATGACAGATAGTTTTAAATATAGTATATACCTGTACCTTGAATTATTAACAAATCTTCAATACATATCATAAGCTTTTTCCTACTCAAAAATACAAGATGTGGGATATATTATCATTATCATAATTAATATATACCAGGGTAAGTCCAGCTATAGCTGAGCAGTAATGTAATATTACAGCACCAATGTTCATACGGTCTATACATTTCACAACCAAATTTGAACAAACGCTTTTTTGAAACAGAACTTCAATCATTCTGCGATGTAATTTTAGACACAAAAAATAACAAACTACAAGAATTGAAACATTTGTTTACTAATTTACAGTAGTTTTACAAATCAGGACTCAGAGTTGTGAAATAAATGTACTCATTAATAATCACCTCAGTTATATGCTTAAATATGCTTAAATTTGGCGGGTGACTCTCTCCGCAGACGAGGTACTACCAAGTGTGCAAATGTACATATATATTCAGATCAAAATGTCGTTCTCATTTTCTTTTTTTAAATGTCTCGCCCATTTTCTTTTCAGAAATGTGGTACACATTTTAGTTTTACAAACATTATCATAAAAAATAAAGCATCATTCAATAAAATAAAAATTTAAAGTCAATAGTAAAAACAAGTTTAGAGAATACACAATATACAGTTTTGGGGAAAGGAAATTGACAAAGTAAAAAGAAAAATATAAAGTAAAGCATTACAAATATCATCAGTATAATACAAATAAAAAAGTCATAAATTCTAATATTTAGTATTGCGAGTACATAATTCTATTTTGTTCTGATAAGCAATCACCTTAGTTTATTTCCTCCGTGGTAATTCAGAAGCATATACAAAATAGTGGTCAAACATATTTATCTAATTCCATTTTCTACTTTTCACTCAGTTTCCAAGTTCTGGTTTTTTGTTTTAACCAAGTAATTCGTATCTGGAGAAACGAAATTAAAGTTTATATCAAGTACCGAACCACAAGTTACGAGAGAAAGTCCCTCAGTGAATATAGTTATTGAAGATTGGCAGGGATGAAAAAATCTCACTTATTCATTCGATTTTGCTGCGGAACACCATTACATGACATCGAAGCGGAAGCTGCAGCATGACTCACATTTCGGTCGTACAACACGGAAATGTGGGAGGTGTTATTACCATTTACGTCGCCATTATTGTTGTTACTGCTGTTGTTTAGGAGCGGGGACAATAGGGAGAGAGCTGAGCCGTCGCTTCCATTCCCAGCAGCAAGGTCATCGCGAGAAGAATAAGGGGGAGGCGGAGCTCCTACTACCTGCAAATGCATGATAGGAATAACATTATCATAAAAGAATTTGGATATTACATCAAACACATTTGGGCATGCATAATTTCAAATTAGCGTACCATTCCCTTGGAGAGTAGCGAAGTGAAAATCGATATCTGGCATCTGTCGATGTGTCCCCATATGAGTCAATATTCATCCACTTGAGGGACTCAGATAGAGTCACTAGCCCTTATGATGTTAAGGAGGACAGTTTGAAATCTTTGAGTTGAGGCATGGCAGAAACCTCCCTGAATCAAGATGTAAGTAAATTCACTGACAGTTCACATGGAAAGGGTTAGGAATGTACCTACCTGATGATAAGCAGGTGGTGGTCCTGAGATATTATTTGGCAATTGAGAATACTGAGGAGGCTGAGCATTAGATGGAGGACACAACACAACGCCACCATTAAACTGTCGCTGAGATTGAGAATTCTGTTGTCGTTGTTCACGCAATATTTCGGGAGCGAGCAAATCGGAACGCAATCCTGGGATCCTTCTTGAATACAATGTGTCGGCTGATCTAAGCTGGTACTGATCTGTGTTGGAAGGAGGGGGAACAGAGGAGCCGAAGCCAAATGGACGGAGGGTAGCTGACCTCAATCGAGTCAAGTGATACTGAGCTCGAGAAGACGATCCGCTCGAGCGCCAGAGATGATAACGTACGCCAACGATAATACCAACTGTAACCAAATTTGCTACGGCCACAATGCATCCTACATATGAGACACAAAAGGTATTGATAATGTTTATCAACAATAAAAGTTATCCAAAATATACTTTTATAACAGAATATAGAACCGCTCAACAGGAAAAATATTTACCCATTATCAACGTAGAGTCTGTCGTCTGCGGTTTCCACTGCTGGTGAAAGTGAGGCCGAGTTTCTAAGTAGTACAAGTCTTGATCTAGAAGAGCTGTGCAAAGATACAGAAATATTAGAGGTACATATAAACCACAAAAAATTCCTAAGTCTGTAGTCTGTACCATATTACTGTTTATTAAAGAAAGAGAAATCTGTATGTACTATAATCAACCAAATCATTATACTCTCTGGTAAAAGGGGCCGGATCAAGATTTATACAAATCATTATGAACAAACTATCTGTTGACTGAAATCCACAGTAGGCATGTCGTAAGAGCCATCTAAAAAGAAGAATGGAGTACAGAGCTAATAATCCCTCCCTCAATCATTTTTTTTTACTTGCCATAAAACAGCTGAAAAAGAGGGAGAAGATGGCCTGGTCTGTCGAGCCCTGTTTGCTCCTCCTTTTTTTTTATCCATTTGTGAACACCCTGCTTGCTTTACAGAGATATGGCATCTTTGTAGAAAAAAATTACAATACATTATTGCAATGCGAGGACATTATTTGCTCCTTTGCTCTTAGCGATGGCAATTTAACCTAAATTGCAATTCCTACGTAACTTAGGATAAGAGGCATGGTTTATTTGATATGTAGTTCTATACTTCGCTCGATGACATCTGCATGTACTTTGTAAAAAAAAAAAAAAAAAAAAAAAAAATCCATTTATTATAGAAAAGGCAAAGATACTAAATAGTTGTTTAAAACACTTATGTAACTATGTAAACAAATCAATATGATAATTGAATATACAAATAGATATCAGTACAAATAGATATATATGTATTCGAGTACAGTACTTTGCTACATCTTTAAAAATGCAGTAAAAGTAATATGCCCATACCATACATTATAAAATAGATTTTGTATATGAGGTAAGAGTTCCTCATGTAACAGTGCGAGCAAGTACTAGTAATAATACAGATAACAATTCATTAAGAATACCTGGATGGACAAGCTGTCTGCAGCACTGAATACTAGCCATGATAGTGCAATTAGGAGGAGAAAGTTCTTTTTCTCTGCAACACAAGTTATGTGAAAGACAACGTCCATCTTCACACGTTAGTTTGTCTGAGCATACATCAGCCCCTGTGGAAATAAATAACCCATATACCATATATATACTCATAAACATCTACAAAACTATAAATAGTCAGTTATATTTCACTAAAGATGCCAGATTTTTGCAGAAATACTGTAATGAGATATCACAAATAGGGGATTAAACATTCACTCGAGCCCTAAATGATAGGATAAAATAATAAAATTGAACTAATGGTTGAGTTTAGCGTTGTTGCTTCAAATCTGCTTTCATTTAGAGGTCTCTCCTAATAAACTTTTTAGTGCCTTTGGATTGTGGTATGTACTGTGCAAGGAGGGTGACGGGGGAGAGTAAGTAATGAAGAAACACAATGTATTGAATTCATCTACTTATCAATTTGTGTGCATAACAAAGATGAAAGACACATAATGACATGCTAAAATTTTGTCATAAACAATTTGTAACTCACCACAAATACTTGAACTCTCGTCAGAGGCATCACGGCAATCCGGATGACCATCGCATTCGTAACGATTGGGAATGCAGAGTCCGTCCTTGCAGTAAAACGAATCAGAGGCGCAACTGGATACTTTTCCTCCTAAGCAGACGACAAAGAGATAACATACAGCATTAATAATAGGCTTTGTATCTTTCACTATACACAGGATTGTGATAAACAATAAAATTTGTTCCTAAAAAAATCTTTTTACGGTTTCTTACACATTAGAGTAATATATATTGCACAATAATAACACTGAACTGTTAACATACAGTCTAAAATGGTAGGAAAAACCCATTAAATAAAACAACGAAAAAAAAAAAAAATAAATAAAAATAAAAATATATATATATATATATATATATATATATATATATATATATATATATATATATATATATATATATATATATATATATATATATATATATATATAAATAAAGTAATTATTAATTTCGTGACCTTAACTGGCCACCTTCTCAAAGTACAATCAGAAGGTGGCCATTTAAGGTCATGAAATTAATAATTATTTTATATACAGTATATATATTTTCGTTGTTTTATTTAATAGGCTTTTCCTACCATATTCTGTACAAATATAACAATTTGTAGGTTCTATAAAACTTCCCAAAAGAGAGATAAGCCCAGAGTAAAAGATTCTATAATGTCCAGTTACTGTACAACAATAGGCCTCCATGCTTTAGTATTCAGTATATTGCCAGGGATAAACTGTGAGCAGACTGGGGCCGAACTAGGCCAAATATTCATAACGCCTAGGCTTACTTGCCATATAGCATACACCTGCAAGCTCACATTAACAGGAGCTCAAGTAATACAGACACTCTCCAACTTACAAACGAGTTAGGTTCCATAAGTCTGTTCGTAAGTAGAACTTCGTAAATTGTTTTCAGGTACAAAAAAAATTTACTCTACAGTACATACATATGCAGTTCTGTACAGGACTTAGGCTAAAGACACTTAGCTACTTTATTAAACATAAAGTATATAGAATTAATGAATTTTAATATAGTAATAATACAGTACAGTACAATAATACATACATTAATACATGGGTATATAATGGGCAGGATTATGTTCGTATCTGTGAATGTTCGTAACTCGGTTGTTTATAAGTAGGGGAGCTTCTGTATATGCTAAAATATACTTACTTGGTAAAACCACTATGTAAATAGATGACTTGACAGCACGAGAAAGTTCATCCATAACATCGCAAGTGTAATTTCCAGCATCTGTTTCTTCCAGATCTTTCACCGTGACCCTAACCATTCCTGGCATTTCGTTAATCAATACACGAGACACCCTTAAAAAGGACCAAAGATACATGATATTTTGACGTCAATTCTCATCTCAAATGGTCCATTTAATCAGGCATCATAATATCGTATTTTCTACATCAATGCTGGCTATTCTGAGACGTTACACTATTTTAAAAGGAGGAAGGAAGGTTGTGGCTTATCCATAAGACAAATTCATTCATTCCACTTGCCTAGAGAAATATATTTACTTAAACTTAATTACTAATGACAGCAAAGTTTATTTACACCCTTAATATACATAAGTTAAAACCTTAACCATCCATAAAGAAATATCTTACGCATTAGTTGGTATGACCCAGCTCATTTCTAGCTTTGAGTCGTCTTGCTGCCGATGCTTAGCTGCACAAGTGAGTGTCAACGTCTCCCCGACATACTTTCGAAGGACGAGCTCGTTTGGATCAATTTTGACTTGCACACCTGAAGACATGGGTGAAGAAGAAAGAGAGGTATTTAATTATAAGCTAGTACAATTTTTAAAACAGTACAGTATATGAAATTATGCACATATAAAAATCATCATATAAAACTGCTGTTTCCAAAAGTACTACTTAGTGACAATTTGTGAGTAGACGATAAAATATCTTACAAAATCGAGACCTACTTAACCGGCATAAAATAGTTAGGGATGAGACGAGTGTAAAAGCAAAAATATATTGAAGTGAGAATACTTGATATTAGTCCTTGCAAACTGTAACACTATTATATGGGAGTCTGCTTTCACACACCCCAAATGAAATAAAATACAATACAATACACTAAAAAATATTTGTAAAGTAGCTAAAGAGCATTAATTTATAAGCTCCTTTTTTAAATGGGAGTGAACTAACCTAAAAATATTAAATACTAAGCCATAATTATCATTATTTTCATGATATTTCTTCCTAGCTGGAGATATGGAAATATGCATTTAACTGATATACTGAAGCTGCGACTATATAACATATTTATCTAGACATGATGGAAGATCTGAAATTGACATTTATTTGTGGGGATTTCAATTTGTAGATGGATACTACAAATAGTAAATACAAATGTGAATTTAATGAAATCCTTGATCTTCACGACCTTATAAATAGTGATAATTAACCAACAACGAATTCAGAGAATATCATAGATTTAGTTATACATCACAAAGACTTTAAAATAATAAAAAACAGTGAAGTTGAACCAAACTGTACAATCTCACTAATTCACAAACTGATCACTCTCAGTGTAGACATAAGTAAACCCAATGTCCTACATAAACGAATAACCTACAGAGATAAAACGAAATTTGAAGCTGAAAAATTTATAGAAAACTGTATGTCATATAGGAAATATTGAAATGAGATGTGATTGCACTCGAAATTTATCAAACGAAATTAATGAATCATGTGTAAATTGCTACACTAGTAGATGCAACAAAGTACTAGGTGATGACTATAAAGAGATTTGCCCAAAAATAGTAAAGCAAATAGTGATTAAAGACAAAGCGAAATGGTTCAATATTGAATTGCGAGAAGCGAAAAGAAATAGAAGAAAATATGAAGACAAATGGAAAAGAACAAAGAGTAAAGAATCAAGAGGCAGAAATGACTATAACACTCTAACAGAGAAAATAAAACGAAAATAGTATAATACTGAAACAATGAAAAATAGAGACCCGAAAGAACTGCACTAAACAAAAATCTGGGTGACCTATTAGGCTTAAAAATTGATAAAGTGCTACCAGATATTTTATGGTAACTATAAACATCTTGCAAATGAATTTGCGAGGTTCTTTGAGGAAAAAACAGACAAAATATATGGAAGCCTTACAAATGAATATTTTACGTATACTACTTTTATGACCCAACAGGTACACAATAGATTTGAAAGATTCAAGGAATTAAACATGGATGACTTAATAAGGGTCTTAAGTAGAACTAAGTATACATGTTGTGATAATGCTCCATTCCCTATAAGTGACGTAAAGGATGCTAGTAATATTAATATGCTACATTGTACTTATGTAAAGAAGGTTAACATGAGCTTAAAACAGGCAATATTTCCTCAAAGTGAAAAATTAGGTATCGTCAAACCTACCTACAAGGGAAAAGGAGATCAAAATGACTTTAGCTCCTATCGACCAATATCTAACCTATCTTATTTATCAAAAATAATAGAAATAATAGTCAATAAACAGTTGTGGACCCACCTTAAAGAAATTAAGATCATATCTGAAAACCAATCAGCCTATAGAGAAAATCACTCGACTGAAACTACGTGTTCTATATTGATTGACATGATTCAAATTATAGATGAAGGCAAATTTGGTATTCTAGTAACGCTTGATCTCAGCACTGCATTTGACACTGTGGTACATGAGTATTTATTGAATGATATGAAACTTCTTGGCATTGATGATAAAGTATATAAATAGTTTGAAAGTTATTTGCTAAAAAGAGAGGTTGCAGTTGTCATATCACACACTAAATCAGAAAGAAAATTAACTAAAGGAGTTCCACAGGGCAGTGTGTTGGGTCCCACGTTGTTTATTGTCTATACCATTGAACTATCTTGGATTCTTAGAAAACATAATGTTAATTTTAAACTGTATGCTGATGACACACAATATTATTTCTCAGTGACAAGTGTTCAGAACGTTATAAAAAAAATTGAAGAATTAATTACTGATATTAGAAACTGAATGATCAAGAAGAAATTAAAATTATATGAAAATAAAACAAAGTGCATACTATTTGGAACTATTGTTACTCTCAGAAACTATGAGAAATTGCAATTTGTAAGAATAGGAACATCTAACATCAAAATAACTCCAGTAGTATGTAATTTAGGTGTCCTTATTGATAATAATCTAACCATGAAAAATCAGGCATTAAAGACTGTTAAAACATGTAAGTATCATATAAGAAACATTGCATTCATCAGAAAATACCGAAATGAAGACACATTGAAAATGCTAATTCACAGCTATGTATTATCAAGACTAGACTATTGTAATTCTCTCTATCATGGATAATCAAAAATCCTACTGAAAAAAACTATAAATTGTACAAAACAAAGCAGCTATATTGATTAAAATAAACATCATTAAGAGATAGAATAACCCAAGAGCTGATTGAGCAACATTAGCTACTAATAAAAGCCAGAATTGATTTAAAAATTTGCTTGCTTGAGTATAAAGTTCTCAAGTATAAAGAACCAAAATACCTGAGTGAATGTTTTACTCCCTATGGACTTGAAACCAAAATAATGATATGTCATGCCAGTGAAAGACACAAACTGTTTGAACCCAGGGGAAATCGCACTACTGCTGAAAGATCTTTTAGCTACAGTGCACCTAGAATCTATAATAAGCTATCATTAATAATTAAAGACAGCAAAAGTGTTGGAAAAACTTAAAAACGAGACTGAAAACACATCTCTTGAAAAATCATATGCTCTTGAAAGTAAAACGATTAAAGATGAATACAAACTATAGGTAAAGAGAATAATTATAGTTTTTGTACAATATATGGGAAAAACAAGAAGCAAAGAAGAATAAGCCCGCCAGAGCAGGGGCGCCGGCCAAAACCACGACAGTAAGCCAGTAAGAACAATAATTACTGGGACTGATCAGATGGAATAAAATATGAACATGGAAATTTGGTAAAGATTTGTTTTATGATCCCCTTCTAGTTTACTAACTTAACTATCTTAATTCAACCCAACTTAACCTAACCTAAATTGCAGCTCTGCATATCTCTCAGAAATAAAATATGGTTCACTACAAAAATTACAGTGGTGCATAAAACTAAACTTTACACAGAAATTCAGTGTAGTAAGGAAGAACGGGAAGTGTGATGAAATCGGTTTTAAGTCATGGACTCCCTTTTCTATATAGGGCTAGGATGGTGCCTTCTTGAAAAGGAATTTGGCAAGTGTGACCATTACCCTTTCTAACCTCACACCATGGTGGGTCTCGAACCCTTGACCTGACAAATTGAAGTCACGTGAATTACCACTAAGCCATGGCGGCCAGCATTAGGAAATAAGGGAGTATTATTTTAGTTACGGGGATTGATGGAATATGACTTTTATATATATATATATATATATATATATATATATATATATATATATATATATATATATATATATATATATATATATATATATATAAGGAAAAAGTACCCCTAAGGAGTCAGGGGGCGATGCCCCCGACTTGGGAGGATGCGTTCCACTAGGTAAGGTTAGGTTAAGACGCAATCTCAATAATCTTCTCTTCTAAAACTTTACCAATACGGGACTAAAATTCACTAATACCTGAGGACTACTGACATTAAAATTCTAATGTAATCATGTAAAAATATTTCCGCATGAAACGTTAATGAAGAATTCGGAATTATTCGTTTTGTGCACCCATTTTATTTTAGGAATAAATTATAACTAACCTAACTTATAAAACAAGTTATGGAAGGCTGCATAAAACGAATCTTAAATAAAAACTTACCTTATGTAAGACAGGTCTTATTATCCTTTAAAAGGTTAATAAGACGACAAATAAAATACTTGATGAGCATTGGTGTTCACATACGGAGACCCAGTTAAGAGAGTGTTCAAAAAATAGAAAAAAAATACAACGCACTTACACAGCCATAAGCGTTTTATGTTAAAATTAATCCATGTTATTACATACCTATGGTTCCGACCCCTAACAACAGCGTTATAAGAGCTATTGTCAAAATACTGGAAGCCATTTTCACTACTTCATTGTTTACATAGAGAGGTTCGTTTGACTTATAACTATTTTTCAAGATCAATAAAAAAATAAGATAATATTATATAGAAATTTCATCAATATATTGGTTCCAAGTTTTATATAATGATTATTTTAATTTTATCATACTAAATTTATATTACTATCGGACGAAGGTTTTCGCTTGACTTGATAAACACTAGGTTCATTTATCAACACCTAAATAATAATAATAATAATAATAATAATAATAATAATAATAATAATAATAATAGTAATAATAATAATCATAATAATCATAATAATAATAATAATAATAATAATAATAAGAAGAAGAAAATAACAACAACAACAACAACAACAACAACAACAACAACAACAATAATAATAATAAAAATAATAATAATAATAATAATAATAATAATAATAATAATAATAATAATAATAATAATAAAAATAGTAATAAATTCTAAATTTACCTATATAGAATAGCAATTTATATTCCAATTAACATTCAAGAGAGAGAGAGAGAGAGAGAGAGAGAGAGAGAGAGAGAGAGAGAGAGAGAGAGAGAGAGAGAGAGAGAGAGAGAGAGAGAGAGAGAGAGAGAGAGAAATTGTATGCAGTTAAACAATTCTCTCTCTCTCTCTCTCTCTCTCTCTCTCTCTCTCTCTTATATATATATATATATATATATATATATATATATATATATATATATATATATATATATATATATATATATATATATATGTTTCGGTTTTACGTAACGGACTTCCTTTTCTAACATGGTCTAGGACGGTTGCCTTCTTGCAAAAGATTTGTTTTGGCAGATGTAATCATTACCCTGAGTGCATGCCCTTGCTAACCTCAGATCGTGACTGGGCGCAAACCCTCGACCTGACGCCTTAGTCATGGACGCTACCACTTGAGGCACGGTGAATATATATATATATATATATATATATATATATATATATATATATATATATATATATATATGAATCGTTGTTGTTGTTTGCCGTTTCATGTTTCATCATACACGGAAAGGTTTATTAGTTTGTAATGTATATTTGTACTGAACTGCTGTACTTAAAAAAAAAGAAAAAACTTTTAACAATTAGCTAATGAAACAATGATAGTGAGAGAAAGAGAGAATTGCTATATAGATAGATAGATAGATAGATAGATAGATAGATAGATAGATAGAGAGAGAGAGAGAGAGAGAGAGAGAGAGAGAGAGAGAGAGAGAGAGAGAGAGAGGAGAGAGAGAGAGAGAGAGAGAGAGAGAGAGAGAGAGAGAGAGAGAGATTAAAATTTTACACCTCATCACCCTCAAGTGTTCTATCTCTGCCGGGACCTCCCCTTCATTATCTCATATGTTTATATATGATGGGAGGAACCCCATGCAAAAGGTAACATTAGACGTTCGGCTATAAAGCTTAAATTCCTATGCCATCCCATTTAACGCTTCTATTAATGAGAAACTAATTTAAAAGAAAAGAAAAAAGTATTGAATGGCATAATTATGATATTCCATTGTGTAATTTACGGATACTCTGTTATATCATGAACTAAAGAAGGGATAATTCATTACTTTATGGCTGCACATTTATGTTGGAGTCAAGTTTTCGCAAACAGCATGAAATGAATAAATAAAATGCTTTATTAAAATAATCAAATATGAACCAATCATTATCACAGCAAGAGGAAAGAAATAATGCAGAATATTATATTATATTAATTTACTAACATGAAATGTCTTAACTGAGAAGGAAAAAAAAAATCCCTGATAAATTGTACTATACTTCAAAGTAATTAACGAACATTCTGGAGTTAGTTTCATTTTGTGAACATCATCAGACCATTTACGTCCGAACAATCCCTCCCTCTCACGTGGTGAAAATAGTGTGAGTGAATAGTGGTATATGCCACAGTGAAGAAATAGTGAGAAGACAGTGAGGAAATAAGACGTTTTAGGGAGGACAAAACAATGATAATCGCAGTGACTACCTCTGATTAATATCGACAATATCTCATGTAGTAAAAATAGTGTGACTGAATAGTAATATATTTCACTGTGAAGAAATAGTGAAAAGACTGTGACTCAAAGAGACAGTTGCAATTGAAGATTCTTTGATTAAAGTAATGTAGTTAGTATTGGATAGTTAGGCTAGGTTAGTTTAAAAGTGTAATTGGAGCTTAAATCTTCTCTAGCATTGGACAGTTACGCTTGGTTAGGTTAGAATGTAACTGGGTCTTGATCATTCCACTAGGTTAGGTTAGAATGTAATTGGTTCTTAGGCTTCATGCTAGGTTGGAATGTAATTGGATCTGAGGCTTCTTTAGTATTGGACAGTTGCGATTGGTTTGGTTAGAATTAAATTGGATCTTGGTTTTCAGGCTAAGTTAGGTTAGAACGTAATTGGATTTTGGTCTTCAGACTAGGTTACATTAAGATATAACTGGGTCTTGGTCATCACACTAGATTAAGTTAGACGGTAATTAGAGCTTACATTCTTCATATATATATATATATATATATATATATATATATATATATATATATATATATATATATATATATATATATATATATATATATATATATATATATATATATATATATATATATATATATATATATATATATATCAGAATTTTATGTTTGCATTTCATTTACACATTTACATATTGGAATTTTTGAAATGTTAACATTCACACGACCTCAAAAAGTGAAACGTAAGTACATATAATTGAAAACGTATTCAAAGCAAACCGCTTTTAATTTCACTAACTATCTCGTACCTGAAATGGGAATGAGCGAAAATAAGTAACCTAACCTAACCTAGAAGCAGCCTAACCTAACCTAACCTAGAAGCAGCCTAACCTAACCTAACCTAGAAGCAGCCTAACCTAACCTAACCTAGTTTGGTCAATTTCATGAGATTTTCCCCCCCACTAAGTGTGTGAAAGTAAACATATACCGTAATTTTAAGTTGAACTTCAACACATTGACCTAACTGAATTTCAGATCAAAACTTAGCACGAGGGTCTGCCCCTCTCTTTTTTTTCTCTTACTTTATTTATTTTTCCTGCTTTTCCCTCCAATTCCCTTATATCCTTAATCCCCTCCCCTTTTTTCCCCTCCTATCCTATCCCATCCTAAAAAAAAAACAAAAAAAAACAAAAAACTTCGTTTCTTGTGAAATGAAAATATACATTTAGATAGTTGTACGTAATTTCACACTTTTTTAAGCATTTTTTTTCCCAAGATGTGCTGTTAATTATAAAACTTTTACTTTGGTTGTAAAATCCTCATAATTTATTTGAGAGAAGAAGAGAAAAAATGCTGAGAGGCCCCCCCCCCCATCCTATCCAATTGTATTATTATTTTTTTTTTTTTAGGATGGGATAGGATAGGAGGAAAAAAAGGGAGGGGATTAAGGATACAAGGGAATTGGAGGGAAAAGTACGAAAATTAAATAAAGTAAGAGAAAAAAGAGAGGGGCAGACCCTCGTGCTAAGTTTTGATCTGGAATGCATCGCATAACATTGGCCTATTCCCCCCACTCTAGGGGACACCCTGCATTGGGCTAAAGGGGGGTTTACACGGTCAAACGGTTCGTCGAACACGGTTCGATAGACAAGTGTTTGAAGTGATGTTCGAACGTGTGAACGGGGTATTTGGTTGTCGAACCGTGTTCGATAACCAAATAGTGTTTGAAGTGATGTTCGAACGTGTGAACGGGGTATTTGGTTGTCGAACCGTGTTCGATAACCAAATACCCCGTTCACACGTTCGAACCTCACTTCAAACACTTGTCTGTCGAACCGCGTTCGACGAACCGTTTGACCGTGTAAACTCCCCTTTAGAAAGTTCAATTGAGGCCATCACTAACATCACCCCCCCCATCCCATCACATTGTATCGTCGTCGTATAACCTTGTTTGTTAAACTTAATGTAAAGTATTATATTCTTAATGTTAATTTTGGATTTTTGTCCATTTTTTTTCATTGAATTTTATCTTCATATTGATTTCACTGTTGAGTTATTGTTATTATTATTATTATTATTATTATTATTATTATTATTATTATTATTATTATTATTATTATTATTATTACAATGACAAAGTTAATGTATTTACAAATAATATGAATACTATTAATTTAGGTTAATCTCCGTGTTAGTAAAACAATTTATATCTTGTATAGTATAGGCCTATAGGCCTCTATAGGCCAATCTCATATAAGGCCTAATAATTATTGCTTATATGCTTCCCAGTAGTTTTATAAACAACTATTATTTCGTCTTATAAGTCTTATATGCTTCCCATTGATAGTGGCTGTCATGGCTGGGTGGTAGATCATGTGACATTGATTCGTCTGGTCGTCGGTTCGAGACCCGTCATGGGAATTCACTCGGGGAAACAGCCACATTCTGTCAAAACCAAAGTTCATTAAAAGGAGGCATCGTCCAAGCCCTTACTGAGAAAAGGGAGACCGTGACGTAAAATCGGATCATACACTACTTAGTCGTACAACAACTACTTACCTTCCGTTCAGACAAAAGAAAGAGTTACTCGACTTCATTTTTCGCTGATAAAATTATTATTATTTTTTTTTCTAATCGTCCATATTGCTTGTATATGGGCTAGGTGATATGAAGAAAATTGGTTTATAAAGATCATATTTGAGGTGTGAGGATTAAAGAATGGTATATATATATATATATATATATATATATATATATATATATATATATATATATATATATATATATATATATATATATATATATATATATATATATATATATATATATATATATATATATATATATATATATATATATATAGAGAGAGAGAGAGAGAGAGAGAGAGAGAGAGAGAGAGAGAGAGAGAGAGAGAGAGTCTTAGTTTGTCTCTGAATTTAACCTGCTGGTCACTTGGTGTCAGAGAGAGAGAGAGAGAGAGAGAGAGAGAGAGAGAGAGAGGAGAGAGAGAGAGAGAGAGAGAGAGAGAGAGAGAGAGTCTTTGCATGTTCCTTATTATGAGGTTTTTGGAAAGAGACATTGTGTGTGTGTGTGTGTGTGTATGTGTGTGATACAGTTAGCGTGTTCATGCATCATCATATGAGAACCGTGGCGAAATAATAAATAATTTGGCCCATTCATCACTCGCTTATTCCTCAACTTTTTTTTTTCTCTCTCTCTCTACCTGGGAAGTTCTTAATCAATTCCGCCGGAAATAGTCCTCACAGGGGGTTAAAAATAGACACCAAGTGTACAATACATTACATATATATATATATATATATATATATATATATATATATATATATATATATATATATATATATATATTATATATATATATATATATATATATATATATATATATATATATATATATATATATATATATATATATATATATATATATATATATATATATATATATATAGATAGATAGATAGATAGATAGATAGATAGATAGATAGATCCATTCCTTTCTTCACTTTTTCATTTCCTGAAACATGCATTCAATATCCTCATCACCCTATCCTCTTTTGTTTCCCCTTCTTTTGACAAGCATTCTACAAGACACCCATCCAACCTTGGTGTGTTACCTGCTTTCATTACTTTCAATGCCATTTGTATTACCTGTATTTTAATGTCCATATCACTCTTCATCTTGCATTGTCATTCCCCATGCATATCCCATCTCGCTCTCACCTCTATTTCATCCACTAACATCTACCCATCTGCTCTTTTCACCCTCTCCTCCTTACCAGATTCACTTCTCTGTACTGTTGCACTTTGTTGATCTCCTATTTTGCATTGTACTCTCCATATACCTCAACATTTCTTCTCTGAAACTATAGCTCACTTCTTTTCAACCATTGCTGCACTCACCTCCTCATTCCACCATTCACTACCCATCCTTCTGTGTCCACCCATTCATCTCATCCCACATACTACTTCTGCACACTTCATAGCTTCCTCCTTAATATGCTTCCATTTTTCTTCCATTCCTCCTTTCACCTTGTCTTTTACTACATTTTGACATTACTCAGAATTACCTTATACTTACATTCTTTCTTTCTCCTATTTAATTCGCTCATTTTTTTCACACCTCTTCCTCCCTCCCTTCTCCTCTTTTCCCACTTTTCTACCACTCTCACTACCTTTCACTATATAGTGATCAGATTTTCCATCACTAGCGCCTTGCAATACATTCACATTCAATAATATATCACTCATCCTCCTGTCCACCATTACGTAATCCATTAATGCTCTACAGCTACTCTACCATTATTTACTCTGACACATGTATACTTATGTAGATCCTTTATAAACGCGGTATTGGCCATCAAGATCTCTCTTTTAAAACACATTTCCGTCTTGTCTTTCCACTCTCGTTTCTACCAGGTACACCATACTTGTCAATTACACCATCCAATGGCTCATTCTCTACTCCAGCATTCAAATCTCCCATCAACACTACATTCATTGCTAAGTCCTCCACATACTCGTTCAAATTATTCTAAAGGTCTTTTCTTTCCTCATCACTTCTCTCACTACCAGAAGCATACACACTCACAAAAGCATAAACCTCGTATCCCAGTCTCATTTTATCTCATATGATTCTTGATGACACTTTCTTCCACTCAACTACACTTGATATTCTCACTCACTCATCAATAGGGCAACTACTACTACTACTACTACTACTACTACTACTACTACTACTACTACTACTACTACTACTACTAATAATAATAATAATAATAATAATAATAATAATAGTAATAATAATGATAATGATTATTATATAATAATCTCCGTGGCAAAAAGGTGGCGTCCGCGACTATGAACGGCAGGTCGAGGGTTTGCACCCTGTCACGGACTGAGGTAAGTAAGGGCATACACTCAGGGTAACGATTACATCTGCCAAAACAAGTTCTTTGCAAGAAGGCAACTGTCCTAGCCCTTAGTAGAAAAGGGAGTTCGTGACGTAAAACTGAATCCAATCCATTATAATAATAATAATAATAATAATAATGATTACAACAACAACAGCATAATAATAATAATAGTAATAATAATGATAATAATAAAAATAATAATAATAATAATAATAATAATAATAATAATAATAATAGTAATAATAATAATAATAATAATAATAATAATAATAGTAATACTACTACTACTACTACTACTACCACCACCACTACTACTACTACTACTAATACTACTACTACTACTACTACTACTACTACTACTACTACTACTACTACTACCACCACTACTACTACTACTACTACTACTACTACTAATAATAATAATAATAATAATAATAATAATAATAATAATTATAATAATAATAATAATAATATTATTATTATTATTATTATTATTGTTATTATTATTATTATTATTATTATTATTATTATTATTATTATTATTATTATTATTATTATTTTTATTATTATTATTATTATTATTATTATTATTATTATTATTATTATTATTATTATTATTATTATTATTATTATGTGGCTGGACTTGATGCCTTTTAGAACTTTGGTAGAAGCTGATTATGAATGTTGCTATATTTACACACGCGGCTACGTTCATATTTCCCTGAAAATATTAATGATTATATTACGTGAGTCTCAACACTGAAAGGGGTCAACAAAGTTTTTAAAAGAATATGTTGGTTCATTCATAAAGATATTAATACGAAAATAACTGGAGATGCAAAATGAAATAAAAGTTATTTATAGAGTTATTTATTAACTGTGCTCAGTTAATTTGCTCTAGCATTATTAAAAGAGTAACAGATTTCTCGTCCTTCATAAATGCTAGTGTCGTTGTCTTTTTTATATAGAAGTATATTGGGGAATGGAACCTTATGCCTAGGATAAAAATTTCGACCTAAATCAAGTGTCGACATACTGTAGAGTTTACATGTCAAGCTAAAAAATTTTGGAAAGGAAATATTGGCATAGGTTATATATTTTCACTTTAAAAAAGACAAGCTGAGAAAATAGTCAAAATAATGAAAACCTATATATATGGCAGCATTAGGCCCTGAGATAATAATACTTGTTACTGAAAGAAAAAAGCTCATAAGAGTTAGGGAAGGCAGGAGAAGGAAGAGAGTTCCAGAGTCCGGAAGTGGAAGGAAAGAAGCAGTCTCTGCACCGACCAATTTGCGAGCTGAAAAACCTTTGCACAGTACCAGTATGACGAAGCCACTTGGCATGTGTTACGTGGCTTCGCCAGTAGGGGAGGGATGCAAGTCGCCAACTCATCACAACAGCGATGAAAATAGTGCCAATGGAAAAGAGAGAGAGATTTCACCTTAAGGCAAAGAGAGAGAGAGATTCAAGTTTTGAAAAAAGAGCAGTCATTGATGAGTCTGATGGCTTTCGATTCGACCCTAGCAAGGAGCTAATTGTTAGAGGAAGGACTCCAGATATAAGTTACAGAAGTTTATGGATAACTTCTTGCATAGGGACCAAAAACAATTTCTTGTAGGAAAAATGTTCAGTCCTTCAGCTTTCGTTCTGAAAAAAAGAATCTGTAGACTTACGAATCTGAACAAAGCAACGATTTCCAGCTGTAATAAAAGCAGAACGATTTGAATCAAAAGGAGAAACTTGATATGACTTATGCTTGATCCCTTGCCTGCATAGCCATGGA
>JAXCGZ010005818.1:85000-100000 GCA_037179515.1 Halocaridina rubra
TTTCGACAGGCAGTGTCGAAGGAATTGATGTTGACTATACTCTTGGTAGTTCATGTAGTAATATTATATATATATATATATATATATATATATATATATATATATATATATATATATATATATATATATATATATATATATATGTGTGTGTGTGTGTGTGTGTGTGTGTGTGTAATTTTTTTTAAATTACATAATTGCGTTTATGGGAAAGAGCCCCAAGCTCATAACTTCCCGTCTCCTGATCGGTTCCATTTTGTACTTAATGATATTTATCATACTTGTCCATAAAACTATGATTGAGTTAACATTAACTACTGCCTCGCTTAGCGATTTCGAATTATCAACTACTCTTACACTAAAAAAAAGTACTTCCTTGCATCCTGCAAAGAAGTTTTCTTACGAAGCTTCAAACTATGACCTCTAGATCTAGGGCCAGCCATATCAAAACATCGATCCCTATCCACTCTGTCATAACCGTGAAGGAATTTAAAGAATGTCGCCATATCCCCCCTCAATCTTCTATCTTCGAGTGATGGTAGGTCTAATTTCCTCAGCCTCTCATAATAACTGAGATTGCGTATTTCTGGCACCAGTTTCGTGCCATGTCTGAACTTTTTGTAGCTTAACTACATGCTTTTTCAAGTGAGGATTCCAAAAGGGGGCTACATATTCAAGCTTTGGCCTCACATTGGTTACATAAATATTTCTGAACATTTCTTTGTCCATGTGCCTGAAGGCTACCCATACATTTGCTAAGAAAGCATATGCTGACCTTATTATACCATTTATATGCATTTCTGGAGATAGATCGGGCAGTATGTTTACTCCTAGATCTCTCTCATTCTCTGTCTCTTGAAGTAGTACTCCTGCCACCGAGTAGTCAAGCTTGGACCTTCTTGAACTTGTATCCATTCTCATCACCTTACATTTAGAAGTACTGAATTTCATTAGCCACATTTCTGACCACTCAAGCAGACAATTTAGATCTTCCTGAAGTTCTCTACCATAATTATCGTTTCTTACTTTTTTTGACAATCTTTGCATCATCTGCAAACATATTCATAAATGAATTTACAGACTCTGGTTGGTCATTTACATATACAAGGAACAAAAGCGGCCCTAAAACTGAACCCTGTAGAACTTCACTACTAGCTCTTCTCCATTCAGACACTGAGTGTCTTACTCTAACCCTCTGTTCCCTTCCTTCTAAGTATGTTTTATCCATTTCAAGACATTTCCACCTATTCTTGCCATTGCTTGCAGCTTCTTAATAAGTCTCCCATGTGGGACAGTGTCAAATGCTTTCTTGAAGTCTAGGAATATGCAATCTGCCCAGCCCTCTCTTTCCTGTAAGATTCGACTTACCTCATCATAAAATTCTAATAAGTTTGTTACTGTTGATCTACCTCCTCTGAAGCCATGTTGTCTCACTGACAAAAAGTTGAAGGATTCCAAGTGAAGAGAGATATGTTTCCTTAGTAGTTTCTCCATAACTTTGCAAAATATGCTGGTCAAGGAAACAGGTCTATAGTTTAGAGCCGTATCCCTCCTTCACTTTTTAAAGATAGGTACCACGGTCGCTTGTTTCCAGCATCTTGGAATCTCCCCTGACTCCAGCGACTTTTTAAATATGATACTAAGTGCCGCTGATATCAAATTTGCGCATTTTTTAAGTACATTAGGTGATATATCATCAGGACCTGTAGCTTTATGGACATCTAACTCCATCAGCACTTTGCATACCTCTGTGGCTGAAAGGATGATGTTCTCTAATACCGGCCCATGAGCTTCTATCTCTGCAGTCTGAGGGGGTGGGGTATTTTCTACTGTAAATACTGACAGAAACTCCTTGTTCAATTCTTTGCAGATCTCTTCATCCGACTCAGTGATGCTTCCATCCGCTCTCTAGAGCTTTAAAGCCTGTTCTTTTACCTTCAGTTTCCCTCTGATAAAGCTGTGAAAAAGTTTGGGAGTTTCTTTAGCCTTCCTGGTGATGTCCCTTTCATAGTCTCTCTCTGCCTCTCTTCTTTTACTTAGGTAATAATTTCTTGCTCTTTTATATGACTGCCAGGCATTTATGTTTTTTCTCTTCCTATACCTTTTCCAGCATTTATCTCTCCACTCCTTAGCTCTTTTACACTCATTATCGAACCATTTCTCTCTGGCATGAATTACATCTACTCTGGTGACAGGTATGCAGCAATCTACTATCTTCCCATATTTATCACAAAAGATGTCGAACATTTCTTGTACAGATTTGTGTATGAGTATGTGTGTGTGTGTGTGTGTGTGAAATAATTATTTGTACTATTAAGAGAAAACACGAAACAATAGAGTACTATATTTAATAAGAGTATGTTTCCGTGCTTTCTCTCTCTCTCTCTCTCTCTCTCTCTCTCTTCTCTCTCTCTCTCTCTCTCTCTCTCTCTCTCTCTCTCTCTCTCTCTCTCTCTCTCTCTCTCTCATGCACAAGCTTGAACTACGTCATGCTTTAAATACAAAACAAGGAGCTATGTGTGTGCGCGGGCGATCGCGCGCGAGTGTGTCTTTTGAATTGTAACTAACAAACACGTTTCTGACATTTTGTTGAAAGGTTTTTGTTCTCTGAAAGGTTATTTGGCAAAGAATCCGTGCACTCCCTCCCTCCGCCCCCTCAAAAAATTCCAGGACTCTCTCTCTCTCTCTCTCTCTCTCTCTCTCTCTCTCTCTCTCTCTCTCTCCTCTCTCTCTCTCTCTCTCTCTCTCTCTCTCTCTCTCCCCTCCATGGCTCAAAATTGAATACTTATTTGTTCTGGATAGTCAAAACAAACTTTAATTAAAAATAATGAAAATTCTCCTCATTTTATTTTTTTATTTTTTATAACATAGTTATATTTTTTTTTCAGTTTCTGTTATTTCATGTATTTGCTAGTTTATTTCTTCTTCTTCTTCTTCTTCTTCTTCTTCTTCTTCTTCTTCTTCTTCTTCTTCTTCTTCTTCTTCTTCTTCTTCTTCTTCTTCTTCTTCTTCTTGTTATTATTGTTATTATTGTTATTATTATTATTATTATTATTATTATTATTATTATTATTATTATTATTATTATTATTATTATTATTATTATTATTATTATTATTATTATTATTATACACTTTTCACCAATTATTTCTCGCGAATAAATTCATGTACTCACTAAAGCAGCTTAGCCAACAGGTGCTCAGACCGAGGAAGAACACAAGTAGTACTTATTCCTCATGTGGTTCTAGTCAAGAAATACTCTACGAATGCCTTCTTGGAATCGAAGTCAGGGCCATATGCATGTGAGCCTTTATTAACAAATCCTTTATTAACAAATCTTCTGACAGCAAAATATCTTTTGGTATGAGAGTATCGTTATATATATATATATATATATATATATATATATATATATATATATATATATATATATATATATATATATATATATATACATGTGTGTGTGTGTGTGTGTGGTGTGTGTGTGTGTGTGTGTGTGTGTGTGATTACCTAATTGTGTTTACGGGAAAGAGCCCAAAGCTCGTATCTTCCCGTCTCCTCATCGGTTCCATTTTATACTTAGTGATACTTATCATACCTGTCCTTAAAACTAGGGATTGAGATAGCATTAACTACCTCCTCGCTTAGCGAACTCCAATTATCAACTACTCTTACACTGAAAAAGTATTTCCTTACATACTGCAAGGAAGTTTTCTTACGAAGCTTCAAACTATGACCTCTAGTTCTAGAGCCAGCCATATCAAAATATCGATCCCTATCCACTCTATCATAACCATGAAGGAATTTAAAGACTGTCACCATATCCCCCCTCACTCTTCTAGCTTCGAGTGATGGTAAGTCTAATTCCCTCAGCCTCTCATCATAACTGAGATTGCGTATTTCTGGCACCAGTTTCGTGGCATGTCTTTGAACTTTTTCAAGCTTAGCTATGTGCTTTTTCAAGTGCGGATTCCAAAAGGGCGCTGCATATTCGAGTTTTGGCCTCACATAGGTTACATAAATATTTCTGAACATTTCCTTGTCCATGTGCCTGAAGGCTACCCTTACATTTGATAAGAATGCATATGCTGCCCTTACTATGCCATTTATATGTATTTCTGGAGACAAATCTGCCAGTATGTTTACTCCTAGATCTCTCTCATTTTCTGTCTCTTGAAGTTGTACTCCAGCCACCGAGTAGTCAAGCTTGGGCCTTCTTGCACTTGTACCCATTCTCATTACCTTACATTTTGAAGTATTGAATTTCATTAGCCACTTTTCTGACCACTCATGCAGATTATTTAGATCCTCCTGAAGTTCTCTACCATTGTTCTCGTTTTTTACTTTCTTCACAATCTTTGCATCATCTGCAAACATATTCATGAATGAATTTACAGACTCTGGTAGGTCATTTACATATACAAGGAACAAAAGTGGCCCTAAAACTGAACCCTGTGGAACTCCACTACTAACTCTTCTCCATTCAGACACTGAGTGTCTTACTCTAACCCTCTGTTCCCTTCCTTCTAAGTAAGTTTTTATCCATTCCAAAACATTTCCACCTATTCTAGCCATTGATTGCAGCTTCCTAATAAGTCTCCCATGTGGAACAGTGTCAAACGCTTTCTGGAAGTCTAGGAATATGCAATCTGCCCAGCCCTCTTTTTCCTGTAAGATTCGACTTACCTCATCATAAAATTCTAATAAGTTTGTTACTGTTGATCTACCTTCTCTGAAGCCATGTTGCCTCACTGACAAAAAGTTGAAGGATTCCAAGTGAAGAGAGATATGTTTCCTTAGTAGTTTCTCCATAAGTTTGCAAACTATGCTGGTCAAGGAAACTGGTCTATAGTTCAGAGCCGTATCCCTCCTTCCCTTTTTGAAGATAGGTATCACATTTTCTTGTTTCCAGCATCTTGGAATCTCCCCCGACTCCAGTGACTCCTTAAATATGATACTTAGTGCCACTGATATTGTGTTTGCGCATTTTTTAAGCACATGAGGGGATATATCATCAGGACCTGTAGCTTTATGAACATCTAACTCCATCAGCGCTTTGCATACCTCTGTGGCTGTAAGGTTGATGTTCTCTAATACCGGCCCTTGAGCTTCTATCACTGCAATCTGAGGGGGTGGGGTATTTTCTACTGTAAATACTGACTGAAACTCCTTGTTCAATTCTTTGCAGATCTCTTCATCCGTCTCAGCGATGCTTCCATCCGCTCTCTTTAGCCTTAAAACCTGTTCTTTTACCGTCAGTTTTCCTCTGATAAAGCTGTGGAAAAGCTTGGGATTTTCTTTAGCCTTCCTGGTGATGTCCCTCTCATAGTCTCTCTCTGCCTCTCTCCTTTTACTTAGGTAGTAATTTCTTGCTCTTTTGTAGGTTTGCCAGGCATTTATGTTTTTTCTCCTCCTATACCTTTTCCAGCATTTGTCTCTCCACTCCTTAGCTCTTTTACACCCATTATCGAACCATTTCTCTCTGGCATGAATTACACCTACTTTGGTGACAGGTATGCAGCAATCTACTATCTTCCCATATTTCTCACAAAAGATGTCATACATTTCTTGTACAGATTTGTTGTAAAATAAGGTTCTCCAGTCAATAACTGCAAAAAGCTCATTCATTTTGATGTAATCTCCTTTCGGATAGTTCCTCCTCATGTCCTCAGTGCCTCTACTCTCAGGAAGAATATCTTCAATGATATACTCCATCAACAACACACAGTGGTCACTCTTTCCAATTGGTGGTTCATACTCAATTTTTTCAATATCCAACACATTATCTGTGAACACTAGATCAAGTAGTGATGGCTCATCCCCACCCCTGGCCCTTGTTGGTTCCATTACATGTTGGTGTAGGAAATTCCCTTGTACGCAATCTAGGAATCTTGCCCCGAATGAGTCCTCACCACTGTGTGGGTCAAGATTTATCCAATCTATCTCTTTATGATTAAAGTCTCCCATAATCAAAATCCTACATTTTTTTTTCCCGTGCCATGTTAACAACTGAGTTTATGACTTCAATAGTACCTATATGACTTTCCTCATAAACTTCAAGCCTATTTTGGTTCCTTGGTGGGTTGTATACAACAGTTATTATAATGCTCTCTGACCCAGTATTTATGCGAGCAACAAGAAATTCCTTGAACTCACTTTCTATAGCCAAGTTTATTTCTTCGACTTGAATCCTTTCACTTATGAGCAGTGCTATCCCTCCACCAGTCCTCTCAGATCTTTCAACCCTTAGTATTCTGAAACCCTTAGGAAAAACTTTGACACTGTTTATGTCCTCACTCAACTTAGTCTCTGTAATTGCTACTATATCTGCCTTACTGTTGTGAATCCTATCTATTAATTCTACTGCCTTACCAGCTAATCCATCAGCATTTGTGTATAACAATCTTAATGAGGCCCCATCCCCTGATCTTCTGTCATTATCTTCTTTATCTCCCCTTTGTCTGGAAGAACTCTGTAATGAAAATTTTTCTTCTCTTCTTCATTTCTTTCATCATTTAACCTTCTTGCCTCTCGCAACAAGTTTTTGATTTTTCCCATCTCTTCCTGTGTTCTGTATTGTCTAATGAACACTTTTTTGAATTCTTGAAGGTCTTTTAGACTTTTTTTTCTCAACAATATTTCCCTACATGTTTCCCCTCTCTCAAAGGTTACTTTTGTTGGTCTCGGCTTTCCTTCCCTCGAATATTTACCTAGTTGGTGTATGTTTACAATATCCTCAGGACCACATACTACTCCAAGCTTTCTTATCAGGTGTGTGTGTGTGTGTGTGTGTGTGTGTGTGTACTTACCTAATTGTACTTACCTAATTGTGTTTACGGGAAAGAGCCCAAAACTCGTATCTTCCCGTCTCCTCATCGGTTCCATTTTATACTTAGTGATACTTATCATACCTGTCCTTAAAACTAGGGATTGAGATAGCATTAACTACCTCCTCGCTTAGCCAATTCCAATTATCAACTACTCTTACACTGAAAAAGTATTTCCTTACATCCTGCAAAGAAGTTTTCTTACGAAGCTTCAAACTATGACCTCTAGTTCTAGAGCCAGCCATATCAAAATATCGATGCCTATCCACTCTATCATAACCATTGAGGAATTTAAAGACTGTCAACATATCCCCCCTCAATCTTCTAGCTTCGAGTGATAGTAAGTCTAATTCCTTCAGCCTCTCATCATAACTGAGATTGCGTATTTCTGGCACCAGTTTCGTGTCATGTCTTTGAACTTTTTCAAGCTTAGCTATGTGTTTTTTCAAGTGTGGATTCCAAAAGGGCGCTGCATTTTCGAGTTTTGGCCTCACATAGGTTACATAAATATTTCTGAACATTTCTTTGTCCATGTGCCTGAAGGCTACCCTTACTTTGATAAGAATGCATATGCTGCCTTACTATGCCATTTATATGTATTTCTGGAGACAAATCTGCCAGTATGTTTACTCCTAGATCTCTCTCATTTTCTGTCTCTTGAAGTTGTACTCCAGCCACCGAGTAGTCAAGCTTGGGCCTTCTTGCACTTGTACCCATTCTCATTACCTTACATTTTGAAGTATTGAATTTCATTAGCCACTTTTCTGACCACTCATGCAGACTATTTAGATCCTCCTAAAGTTCTCTACCATTGTTCTCGTTTTTTACTTTCTTCACAATCTTTGCATCATCTGCAAACATAGTCATGAATGAATTTACAGACTCTGGTAGGTCCATGTGCCTGAAGGCTACTCTCACATTTGCTAAGAAAGCATATGCTGCCCTTACTATGCCATTTATATGCATTTCTGGAGATAAATCGGCCAGTATGTATACTCCTAGATCTCTCTCATTCTCTATCTCTTGAAGTTGTACTCCTGCCACCGAGTAGTCAAGCTTGGGCCTTCTTGCACTTGTACCCATTCTCATTACCTTACATTTTGAAGTAGTGAATTTCATTAGCCACTTTTTTGACCACTCATGCAGACAATTTAGATCTTCCTGAAGTTCTCTACCATTGTTATCGTTTCTTACTTTTTTCACAATCTTTGCATCATCTGCAAACATATTCATAAATTAATTTACAGACTCTGGAAGGTCATTTACATATACAAGGGACAAAAGTGGCCCTAAAACTGAAACCTCTGGAACTCCAGTACTAACTCTTCTTCATTCAGACACTGATTGTCTTTCTCTAACCGTCTTTTCCCTGCCTTCTAAGTATGTTTTTATCCATTTCAAGACATTTCCACCTATTCATGCCATTTCTTGCAGCTTCTTAATAAGTCTCCTATGTGGGACAGTATCAAATGTTTTTTTGGAAGTCTAGGAATATGCAATCTGCCCAGCCTTCTCTTTCCTGTAAGATTCGGCTTACCTCATCATAAAATTCTAATAAGTTTGTTACTGTTGATCTACCTTCTCTGAAGCCATGTTGTCTCACTGACAAAAAGCTGAAGGATTTCAAGTGAAGAATGATATGCTTCTTTAGTAGTTTCTCCATAACTTTGCAAACTATGCTGGTCAAGGAAACAGGTCTATAGTTTAGAGCCGTATCTTGCCTTCCCTTTTTGAAGATAGGTATTACGTTCGCTTGTTTCCAGCATCTTGGAATTTCCCGACTCCAGCGGTTACTTAAATGATACTAAGTGCCGATGATATTGAATTTGCTGGTTATTTAAGTACATGAGGGGATATATCATCAAGAGCTGTAGCTTTATGGACATCTAACTCCATCAGCGCTTTGCATACCTCTGTGGCTGAAAGATTGATTCTCTATTACCGACCCATGAGCTTCTATCTCTGCAATCAGAAGGCATGGGGGTATTTCTAGTGCAAATACTGACTGAAACTCCATGTTCAATTCATTGCAGATCTCTTCATCCGTCTCAGTGATGCTTCCATCCGCTCTCCTAAGCTTTGAAACCTGTTCTTTTACCTTCAGTTTTCCTCTGATAAAGCTGTGGAAAAGTTTGGAATTTTCTTTAGTCTTCCTGGTGATGTCCCTTTCATAGTTTCTCTCTGCCTCTCTTCTTTTACTTAAGTAATAATTTCTTGCTCTTTTATAAGTCTGCCAGGTATTTATGTTTTTTCTCCTCCTATACTTTTTTTCAGCATTTGTCTCTCCACTCCTTAGCTCTTTTACACTCATTATCGAACCATATCTCTCTGGCTTGAATTATACCTACTTTGGTGACAGGTATGCAACAATCTACTATCTTTCCATATTTTTCACATAAGATGTCATACATTTCTTGTACAGATTTGTTGTTAAATAAGGTTATCTTGTCAATAACTGCAAAAAAGCTCATTCATTTTGATGTAATCTCCTTTAACATAGTTTCTCCTCGTGTCCTCAGTGCCTCTACTCTCACGCAGAACATCTTCATTGATATACTCCATGTAACAACACACAATGGTCACTCTTTCCAATTGGTGGTTGATACTCAATATTTTTCAATATCCAACACGTTATCTGTGAATACTAGATGAAGTAGCGATGGCTCATCCCCACCCCTGGCCCTATTTGGTTCCAGTACATGTTGGTGCAGTAAATTCCCTTGTACGCAATCTAGGATTCTTGCCCCAAATGAATCCTCAACACTGTGTGGGTCAAGATTGTTCCAATCTATCTCTCTATGATTAAAATCTCCCATAATAAAAATCCTACATTTTCTCCCCCCGTCCATTGTTAACAACTGAGTTTATGGTTCTGAAGGACCTATATGACTTTCCTCATAAACTTCTAGCTATGTTGGTTCCTTGGTGGGTTATATACAACAGTTGTTATAATGCCCTCTGACCCAGTATTTATGCAAGCAACAAGAAAGTCCTTGAACTCGCTTTCTATAGCAAAGTTTATTTCTTCAACCTGAATCCTTTCACATATGAGCAGTGCTATCCCTCCACCAGTCCTCTCAGATCTTTCAACTCTTGATATTCTGAAGCTCTTAGGAAAAACCGTGACACTGTTTATGTGCTCATTCAACTTAGTCTTTGTAACTGCTACTATATCTGCCTTACTGTTGTGAATCCTATTTTTTAATTCTACTGCCTTACCAGCTAATCCATCAGCAATTGTGTATAACAATTCTAATGATGCCCCATCCCCTGCTCTTCTATCATTATCTTCTTTATCTCCCTTTGTCTGGAAAAACTCTGAAATAAATTTTTTTCTTCTTCTTCATTTCTTTCCTCATTTAATCTTCTAACCTCTTTGCAACAAGTTTTTGATCTTTTCCATTTCTTCCTGCGTTCTGTTTAACCTAATGAACACTTATTTGAATTCTTGAAGGCCATATAGACTTTTTTTTCTCATCAGTATTTTTTCACATGTGTCCCCTGTCTCAAAGGTTACTTTTGTTGGTCTCTGCTTTCCCCCCCCCTCGAATATTTACCTAGTTGGTGAATGTTTACAATATCCTCAAGACCACATTCTGCTCCAAGCTTTCTTATCAGGTCTAAAATCCTAGCTTTATTTTCTTCAAGTCTCCCCTGCCATGTTGGCTCCTGGGATTCGTTTATGCCTGAGATTACCACTGTCTTCTCTTTATCAAGTGCCTGTTTAATCAGCGGATTTGCCCTCTCCATCACAACATCTTTCATTTTATTGATTTCTTTTTCTTATAGTTAACTGTTTGTATGTTTTCCAGTGCTACCACCTTCACAGCCTCTTTTACTCCCAGTTCCCCTTTAGTGCATCAGCAAAGGAAGTTTTCATGGCATTATGTTCCGTATTTTGCTCCTGAAACTCTTTCTAAACTGTTCGATGTTTTCTTTAATCTGGATACTCCAAGCTGCAATCTCGTCTCTCTCAGAAGAGAGCAGTGAGATAACATTTGATTTATTCAGGTTATCATTCAGCTGTTTGTTGTCATCTGCTTGTTCAGTAATTCTGGTTTCTAGTTCACTCTTTTCCCCGTCCAGCCTCTTTATTATTGTTTTTAGTTATTTCTCTCTTGTCTTTGCGTTTAGTTGCTTACGCCAGAAATCTTATTTCATTCTCTTTCATACCTTTATCCATATTTTACCATCAAGATTTATCGTCATTGTCTCTAATTCCTTGACTTTTTGCTTCAGTCTCCTAACAGCCACTCTTCCTCCTACATCCCCCGAAAATCCTCTAAAACCCCTCCCCCGACCATTGGATATAGGGGTCGTGGAGAGAGATGGCCTCATTTTGATGTTTTCCCTTTCACAGAATATAGAGAGAAGAAAGAGAGAGAGAGAAAAGTTTCTTTTTAAGCTTCTCACAAAATTTCTATATCTTCATATGAGTACTATTTAGTTAATCAATTCATCTCTTTTCTTATATCACACATCCTAACTTAAAATTTGACTTTGGTAATTTAAAAAAAAGTCCACTTGAAGTAAAATTTGAATAAGTATCTGAGGAGATACCCACCTGTTTCTGCTATGTATTCATCTTAAATGCTAAAACTGGTCATTTCAGAAGAAAAACAATAGTAATCACTTGTTAACCAAGGTATGTTATCACAGGATCAGACTTTATATTTACTCGTGCGTATGTGATTACCTAATTGTGATTACCTAATTGTATGTATGTATGTGATTACCTAATTGTGATTACCTAATTGTGTTTACGGGAAAGAGCCCAAAGCTCGTATCTTCCCGTCTCCTGATCGGTTCCATTATATACTTAGTGATACTTATCATACCTGTCCTTAAAACTATGGATTGAGATAGCATTAACTACCTCCTCGCTTAGCGAATGTTTGTATGTATGTATGTATGTATGTATGTATGTATGTATGTATGTATGTATGTATATTGTATGTATTTATGTATGTATGTATGTATGTATGTATATATGTATGTATGTATGTATGTATGTATAACAAACATCATTACCTATAGAAAAATGGCTTTGCATAGGAGTCTTAATAAAACATCACTTCCATTATTATGTCCTGAAAACACAAAAAACAATATGAGAGAGAGAGGAGAGAGAGAGAGAGAGAGAGAGAGAGAGAGAGAGAGAGAGAGAGAGAGAGAGAGAGAGAGAGAGAGAGAGAGAGAGAGAGAGAGAGAGAGAGAGAGAGAGAGAATAGTAGTAAATTAAAACAAGAATTTATTCTACAAAGTCCACATGGGTATTCTTTAATTTATATTTACAATGGGTGATAGATAGATTGATAAATAGATAGGCAGATAGATAGTTTATATATATATATATATATATATATATATATATATATATATATATATATATATATATATATATATATATATATATATTTATAGTGAGAGAGAGAGAGAGAGAGAGAGAGAGAGAGAGAGAGAGAGAGAGAGAGAGAGAGAGAGAGGAGAGAGAGAGAGAGAGGAGAGAGAGAGAGAGAGAGAGAGAGAGAGAGAAAAGTAGTAAATGAAAAAAAAAATTATTCAACAGAGTTCATATGGGTATCCTTTAATTTATATTAACTATGTGTGATAGACAGACTGACAGATAGACAAGCCCATAGATAAATATAGATATAGATAGATAGATAGATAGATAGATAGATAGATAGATAGATAGATAGATAGATAGATAGATAGATAGATAGATAGATAGATAGATAGATAGATAGAGAGAGAGAGAGAGAGAGAGAGAGAGAGAGAGAGAGAGAGAGAGAGAGAGAGAGAGAGAGAGAGAGAGAGAGAATTTTCTTCGATAATGCTTTCTAATTAGGTAGATTTTTTTTTTGTTTTATTATTTTCAGTTTTTTGTCCTATTGTGTTGTATATAAGCCAAGAAGTTAATTATTTGTAATTTTTTTTTACCTTGGGGGTTATTAGCCGTTTTTGAAACCAGATTTTTTGTTGTAATTTTTTAGACCTTGGTTTTATTTAAATTTTGTTTTACTTTTATATATATATATTTTTTTTGAAAATCAAGTTTTTTTTTTAGACCCCATTTCACTTTAATTATTTTTCTTTTTGAAACTGATTTTTCTTTCTTTGATACCTTAATTTATTTCTGCTTTTCTTTGAAAATTTTCAAATGAAAAATAAAATTGGAAGCAATATTTTTTTCCACCTTTTTTGAGTAGAGTTTCAGCATAAATTCTAGTTCATTGTCTTTTATCACCTCTCTGTGAATATGCTCCCTAGTGTGTAAGCTGCTTAAGTATTATTATTATTATTATTATTATTATTATTATTATTATTATTATTATTATTATTATTATTATTATTATTATTATTATTATTATTATTATTATTATTATTATTATTATTATTATTATTATTATTATTATTCGTAGTAGTAGTAGTAGTAGTAGTAGTAGGAATAATAGTAGTAGCAGTAGTTGTAATAGCAGTGTTACTTCAGGTGACCAAAGGGATTTCATATGATCTAGCCTGCTGGCTAGTACAGTGGTAACGCGCTGGCTTCGCATTCACGAGGTCGAAAGATCGGTCCCCGTCCAAGACCGAGAGTTTAAGCTGTTTACTGGCAGGAACTGCTGTGGTTGGACATCACAGTGGGGGGTTGGGGCTTGCCCTGGCTGACGAATACCCATTGTAATGAAATGGAAATAAAGTTTATTATTATTATTATTATTGAAGCTAGTAATAGGTTGTCACATACAATGTTGGTCAGGTACTTTGCAGCCATTAGTTAGGTAAAGTGGGTCTCTGGAGATTGGCTATTATGTTAAAGCTTAAAACTAAGCTTCAATAGAGTTATCTACTCTTGCCCTGAAGTGGTTCCCAAGTTTTGCTTGCTCACCTGTCCAAGGTAAAGTGCATGAGCCGACTGGTATTTTTATCAATATATTTCATCTATCTATCTATCTATCTATCTATCTATCTCTCTATCTATCTATCTATCTATCTATCTATCTATATATCTATCTATCTATCTATCTATATATCTATCTATCTACCTATCTATCTATCTATCTATCTATATATCTATCTATTTGATTAATAACAACAATAATAATAACGATAAGTGTAATGGTTTGTATAATCACTGGATAATAATAATAATAATAATAATAATAATAATAATAATAATAATAATAATAATAATAATAATAATAATAATAATAATAATAATAATAATAATAATAATAGTAATAATAATAATACTTAATGGAAAAGTGCTTTTAATGCCAGTCAAATTCGTTGCAATAAATTATTCGTCGATACTAAAACAAATGCCGACACAGACAGATAAAGACAGACGTAAAGACAAACTTTATCCATTTCAAAGAGATGGAATAAAAAGCTTCTTCTGGTTTTACGCTTCACTGAACCAAAGCTCCCCAAAGCTTCCTTCTGTCAGAGGTGAAACGAGCGAAGAAGCGTTTGACGCACAAGAACACAGGCTTTTCGTTATATGTAAATGGATTTAGAGCAAGTCTTTATATCCGATTCCCTTCATAGGCAAATCAGTATGTATGTATGCATGTATGTATGTATGTATGTATGTATGTATGTATGTATGTATGTATGTATGTATGTCTCTCTGTTTCTGCCTGCCTGCCTGCCTGTATGTATATATGTATGTATGTATGTATGTATGTATGTATGTATGTATGTATGTATGTATGTATGTACCTAATACAATCATGGGCTATGTTTTTATATTTATTGATATTTTAACATCTTTACGTCAGAATATGAATTGTTTTAGCATTGACAGTTTCCTCGCTTAGCGAATTCCCATTGTCATCTATTTTTACACTAAAATTTACTTTTTTTTTTTTTTTTTTTTTTTTTTTTTTTTTTTTTTTTGCAGAGGATATATATTTACGGCAACAGAATGTGACAGATAGTTTTGCAGCCACCCATTTCAAAATATTGCTCTCTATCGCCTCTATTATAACCATGGACGATTTTTTTTAAGCCTTAACCATTATCTCCTTTATTCGCCTTGCTTCAAGTGGAGATAAAACTTACTTTTTCAGCCTTCCCTTCTTAACTTGACCCTAGTATATCTTCCACAATCTGTTGAGATCCCAGAAATGTACTGCATAAATCGCATTAAGGACTTTTTTTTTAATTC